>JAVSBS010006250.1:79471-120683 GCA_033124195.1 Coracias cyanogaster
TAGAATGAAGCAGGGTGAGGCTGAAACCCGTCAAAGCAAAACGGAGCCTCTGAATGAGCGCGTCACATGGCTCAAAAGCAGCGGAGCTTTTAATATGCCACAGTCGACTGCTTCAGCTCCTTCCGGTCATGTGTATGTGGGGAAAAAATGAACACATTCAGACCAGGGGAATTTACCATCACCCGTGCTAAATACTGGGTGCCCTCTAGAAGGCAGCCTGTAGTTTGGACAGAAGCTATAGGGTTGCGATACAGTAGTAACAGAAGCCCTGTTTGTGCAATGAGCCTATTTTAGTCATAAAATCACTGACCACAGATCCATTTCTGTAGAAAGCAAGTTCCCTTTTTGTTATTCCAGGAAGCAAGTGTAATAACACACTATCTAGCAGGTCAGGAATACATGTGGCTAGGCATTTCTAAGTGTTTTTATTAGAATCAAGTGGGACAATGCAGAACAATGCCATGGTGCCTTCATTTAGTACATTCACTGACCCATCTCAGGCCAATGTTTATACGTGAATCTGTGCAGACTCATATAAATACAAGCCTCAGACCCTGTCGCGCCATTCACAAAGGAGCTGTTATGGCAATGCTGGGTTTTTTGCTGTTTCACACATTGTAGCCTATCTTAGAGGATAATGTTGTCTATATCTATTATTTCCTATTTGAGATCCTAGAACTGAAAGCTGACATTTAGCACTATGCAAGCCTTTGCAAGGCACTTCTGAAGTACAGCTTATGCCTCATGACAGCCTTTATGATAGCCACTGTTTGCAAACATGGAAACAAACGTGTAGGAAATTTTAGTGGCTGGATCTGTCACTCTTACTATTGGGAACAGACTTCAACAATGTCAGCTCCCCTTCCCTTTCTGACAGACCTGGTGCTCCCAAAAGTGTGTTTATCTCTTATCAGTGGATGAAACAATGGACTACAAAGAAGGGGGGAAAGGTCAATGAACAAACATTTGGATGATCCTGTGTTCTTGTGAATTACCTTGAAAAGATCCCTAAGGACACAAAATAAGTTCTATCATTTTAATTCTAAAATACATGGCCTATAAATGTCCATAATGTCCTGTTAAAAACAGCTAGTCTTAGAACTCTGCATATTTTGAACCCTGGAATGTATGATTCATTCTTAAAAATGTAATTTTTCTGTTGCTGCTACTAGTGGGCCTCTCATTACCTCATCTGTATACTTCTGCTTTTTGTGTCTTTAGCCACAAAAGATAGCATTCTCATTCATGCAGTTTTTCCATCATCATAGAATTCTACAGTATTAGCTGTGGGTTTTTCTGCTGAAAAACCCAAAAGCATCCTGCTCCCATTTACTGAGCATGTTGCATGGATAGCAATGACTATGCAGCCCTGATGTGAGGGAAGTTTTTGAGTTTAGAAAGCCTGGCAGGCAGCTATGCATAGAAAAGGAAAATAAAAAAGAATGAAGATCCAAAATCACACTAAGAAAGCAGCAGGGAGAGCAGAGGGCAGGCTTCAAAGCTAGGCAGCAACTTCTAGTTTTACCCAGGCAAAAGGTTTATGCCTTCCACAGCATAAACACAATGGCTCATGGACTGGCAGTTGATGGCAGGATGGAGAATACAAGTTGCAACTCATCACTAAACTGTCCCTTCTCAGCACTTTCCCTTCTACCCTGGCCACGGCTGGGAATGTTTTCCTCTGGTTTTAAAAGTAGCTCTGTATGCACTACTTTTCTAACTCTCCATACATGCCCCTGTTTCTGAATGTGTCGGTAGCTCGGTAGCTCTCTCCTTCTTCCATAAGATATGACCCTCCTTCTCCCTCTCTCTCTTCCTCCATTGGCTAGGAGATTGGAGTTTAAACTTGTTTATGAATGACTGCATTGCTGCTTCTTGACCATTTCAGTTCCCTTCTGCAACAGCTTAAATTGCCACCTGCAGCACCCACTGTCAGCATGACATGCCTGAGATGGCAGTAACAGTCCCAGATATGGGAAGCCTGACCCTCCAAGTCCAGAGTTTGAGTCCCAGCTGTTAGCAGATTAGAAGTTCTGATGAGTAAGAGGAGAAGGAGCATGTTGAAGAGCTGGCCTAAGCAATTGTCTTTAGAAAGAGCTCACATTTGTTTGGACCAGGTCTGCAAACTGCAGAAATGCCTTGGGTATGTTTGCCTCATTAATTTACTGTGCAGGAAACATGTTATCAAAAATGTTTGGCTGGTAAAACCAGGAATCTAGTATTTTTTGGAGAGCTGGGCCCCTTGTGATGGCATCTCTAATCAGATAGCCAAAGTTGCTAGTAATTCATGGTATTCTTCCTTACATAAACTCAATTCTGCTTCTTCAGTGAAATGCAGACTCTCAAAAATCATTCTGGGGACACAGGATCATAGTAGGGGTAGAAGCACGCATACTGAATCACACCTTGGAGTCTGCATTGACGCTTATGGAGATTATGTAGGCCAAGAGAAAGATTAGAGTCAGGGTGAGGACAAAGACTGTGTACTGCGTTATGTGAATTCCGGATGTAAGTAGAGACCCTGCACCCTCAGCCTTTCTCTTGAGCTCAGACATCCCAAGTGTCATGCTACAGAGCAGGCATAGCATGCTGCATTGCTGGTGTCCTCTCTATTGCAACAGCCTGTTCTATCTGACTTGGTTTCTGAACATTGCATAGACAGCTATGCAAGGGAACCCTTTCCCCCAGAGAATATGGTGATGTATGTAAGATACTGGGATGGATGCTGGCAATGTCTGTGGAGCTATGTGATCTCGGATGATTTGAGAGAGGAAAAATTTTAGTTTTGTCCTCAAAACTAGAACAGGAAGGAAGAATTTGTAGGTACATTATGTTACAATATGCAGCCTTGGTGGCCACAGATAGCTTTTCAGACATAGGGATTCTCTAATTAAAGGCAGGATGGTTTGAGGAACATGTGAATCCAGTTTATTTGAAAGACTGTGAGATAACAAAGCTAACCATAAAAAAATGCCCCAAAATATCAACATGAGGAGAACTGTTCAGGGAAGGGAGCAAAAACGTAGTAGCTACTTGTGATCAGCCACTGCACAGGTTCAAGCTGAAGGAAGCAGATACTGAAGAAGGAAATGGAGAGCCTGCAAGCTATAGCCCTACACCTCTTGAAACTGGCAGAGATCCATAGCAGCCTGCAAGCAGTGAGATAAACTGAAGACCTTAATTCAGTCAACATTGAATCGGTGGCATTCTCCATTACTGATGATGGAAGATACAGCTACTTGATTTACTTGGAGCAAAAAAGTTAAAGCCCTCTGTGGTTTCTCACTGGGTTCAGACTGCCTTCATCAGACACTTTGCAGATGTCAGCAAGAACAAATGCCTACAAACATCATCCACCTCCAGTGCTCTTCCTGTGTCAGTCAAACAAGTTGCTAGAGGGATTTCTAAACATTCATAAGACTTAGTGTTTGTAAAGAGATTGCAAGAGGCAAATGGGAAAGCTACATAATGCCAGTAACTAATAATCCAAAAAGATTGTGTGAATTCACTTTGGAGCAACATTTTGGGAGCTTCTTCTCTTTGTAGAGGCCACTAAAGATACACATTCACAGCTCAAATCTCCTAGTTTGGGACAGTTTCGATTAACATCTTAAGTGATACAAGTGAGAATGAGCAGGAAGAGAGTAGCTTCTCATTTGTTTTGTGCACTGTTCAATTGAAGTGCCTAGCTGAAATAACACAGACACATCCCAGAACTTCTTTCATTTTACTTTTCTTTTTCAGGACAAAGGTGAGTTGTGGAGGAAATAGAACCATCTGTTAAATCATGACATCTGATAGAAAATCCAGCATTTCTCTTGGTTTACTACCTGGGTAAAATTTATTTATATGAGATGCTGGATTGATTTCTGAACTACTTCAGCAGGCCAAGCCAAGATGGTCTTCCAGCACCACGAATTTATGTCCTTGCTGTGGCTTCCTGCCAGCATCCTCTCCATTGAACTGTGTTTACATTAGCACTGTAAAACATTACTTCATTCAAGTGTCTGAAGTGAAGCACTCACTCACTCCATGCACTTAGTTCTTGATTATTGCCAGCTGGTGAGAAGTTTGCTGACTGCCTTTCCCAGCTGGGCCCCGCCATTCTGAAAATAATGAGAATTAAAGCCACTGTTTCACTGAGGCTGCTCAGGTTCCAGTGTTGGTTTCAGCTGGCTGTAGGTCATATCAATGCAAAATATTGGACAATTCAATTCTTCAACTAAGATTGAAAGATAAATCCTTTGTTTGAAAGATAAATGCCTTCCATAGGCTTTGCCTTGAGCATCAGATCTTGGCATCTTTGATCTGTATGATGGTTCACTGCATTTTGGTCTCTTTTATCTTCTGTAACTTTCAAAGCTCTTTACTAACTGGAAGAATTTGCATTTTATGCGAGGCAGGAATGGAGGGAAAAAGAGGCAGATCATATCATCTAACCTGGTATAGATCCTTATGTGAAGCTTCTCTAGTCTGCTGAATTAATGGGGTGGTCCCAAGTTCTCTCACAGCTTCTATAGGAGTGAAAGATAAAGGAGGTTTGACTCTCCTTAGTGTGTTCTGGTGCTCAGGCTCTATTACTTCTGAATAAACACTTCAGAATAGAGTCAAAGTCACATGTTCTTCTCTATGTTCTAGAAGGGCTTGCTGAAGGGCAAGCTTTGCTCAGTTTATTTCAAGAGAGAGACTGTTTTATTCTGAAATTCACTGAATACATTTAAATTACTTCTATTGCCCTGTGTCATACCATATTTCCAAAAGGTACAGGGAGTTTGCTAGCTCACAAGAACCAGAAAGTAAAGCCATTTGGTCTTATGACCAAAAATGAGTGAATGGTAACAACCAAAGAATGGAATATGTGTTTTAATTCATATTTAAGAATAAGGTACACTAAGTAATAAGTGAGAGCTAATTTAAGGAGAGTAATAGTTAAGTAGTTTGGAAATTAGATTTTGCATAGAAGTGTCCCTGGTTGGGAACACATAATTATCTCAGTGTTACCATGTAGACTGTGGTATAGCAGTCAGTTTCTGGTTTAAAACAGAGATCTGAATGTTGGGACACTGCATTTCACTTTCTGGCTTAGTGGCCCTTACTTTGAAAAGGGCAGTAGCGCTTAGCAGGGCGTCGGGGCTTTATGAACTGCATTTAGATGCTTGGATCCAAGGTTTGAAGGAGCTAATAATAAGTACTGCTATCTCTCTTAGTATTATTGTTTCAATTTTATTCTTTCCTCATTCCTGATTTGCTCAGATTTTATCTTCAGGCTGTGGAAACCATAAGCAGAGAATAAAGTTTTTTATGGCTTTGTGGGAGGCAAGCAAAGGAGGTGTGTTGGGGGGCTGTAAGGATGGTCAGCAATGGCAATGACTGGTACTACCTTCTTCCCCAACGGCACAAAAACCCCCACACAAACAAAAAGAAGTTTCTCCATTACTGCTGTGGTACCTACCAGTGGAGCAGTGATATTCATCAGGGCCTCTGTACAATACCTCCACAGTTTGAAAGAAAAATTAAGAGGAATTAATGGAAACTTGTTTTAAATTTGGTGTGTGGGTATTTGCATCTTCATGGGAGGAAACCATTTCCACAAACCAAAACCACCATGCAACTGCAGTCTTTCCTGGAGGCACTTCACTGGAGATGAAGCTCATCTTTCCGCCTTGGGCGTACAGGCAACTGCTGCTCTCTTTCCTATTTGGCTTCCCAGTGATGTGGGCCTGACTGAGGGTAACTATAACTCACTGAAGCAGGTCTCTCTTTCTGAATCTTGAACATACCAGCTATGACTCTCTCCTACACCCTGGCAGAAAATACATCCTGCCTTCCACGTTACCTGATACTGCACCGGAGGGGTTTTCTTGGAGAAAGTGCCGGTGACACCCATGGAGATGCATTTAAATTTGCCTGGGAACTTGGCCTTATTTCTAAAGAAGAATATATTGACTTCTTTTGTCTACAGGGTCATGGCTGGTCAGCAATGAGGGAACATTAAAGACTCTGGAAGTCCGTTTTGGATCTGTCAAAGAATATGAGCACTTTTATTTATTCTCCCCTCCCTTTTCTTTGGTGTGGATTAGAGGTAAAAAGTCTCTAGAGATTGGATTCCTCATTAAGATTTCTGATACCTCCCAGTATGCAGAGACTGAGATTACCACATGAAGGGCATCCTGCTAGTTTTGCCTCTGGTCCAGTCTCTTTGAAGGGACCCTGGAATACTTTACAATCCTGCAGATTTATGAGCACTGTGCAGCCTGCCAGGGCCTTTCTGACATACTCCTGTAAACTAATTATGGGAAACTGCCCCAGGCCTCTGTCATTAAAAATACATTCTTAGCATTTCATGAACAAAGCTTAGTTTCCTCCTTCTGTTCCTATAGGATATGATCTGTTTCCTGACAGATGTTTATCCTAAAACATCAAGTGATTGTTTCTGAGGAAAGTGAGTGAATAAAGCGTAGTGTGTCACCTGGGATGAGTCACAATGTGAATCCTGAACTCCCAGAGTGATCTGATTTTAAATTTATCATAATTAGAGACTGGGCATTTTAAGGTCTGTAGTTTGTCATCAAGCCTTCCTTCTCAACACTTTCTTAGCGTGGCTTTTGACCAGAAGCCATTACTAACCCACTGGCTGTCTGGGCACCTGAGTGAAATGCGTTGATCCATCCAACTGTTTGCGCCTTGCTGGCTCTTAGAAGCTACAACATGGGGTGCCAGGAAAGGCAGACAGATATAGAATAAACAAGAATGGCTGTTGGCGGGAGCAGAGCGCTGGCTCATGTAGGCAGATAAACACAATGTGTTTTGGCTGACTGAATTGCTTGTGTGATCCTGGGCCCCTGGAGAGCAGGGCAGGCTGTGTGCGCATGGGCTGTGTGTGCCTGAAGCCGACTCAGAGGTTATGAATGCAAATGTAGATGTTCCCAACATGTGCATCATAAACAATGCCCTTGGAAACACTTGTTCCCCAGCTAGGCAAGGAGCATGGGGACTAGGTGGAACAGGGAGACCGAATTCAGTTCATAGTTCATAAAATCTATCCCCATGGAGTGAGACTGAGGCACCTTCTGGCTCAGAGAGGTGGTGAGATTATTACCATTTACCTGATTATTTCAGACCAGCTGAGCTGCTAGAATTGTGTATGCTTCAGGTTGCCTAACCTGTTAATTACTGTATTATAGCTCCAAACTCAGAGAAAGGCCTGACATCTGTCAAGTCATTAACCTGAGCTGTGACTTAGACTTGTATTTGGTCAGTGAGCTAGGTGCATGTAGGAACTTCAGCTTGTCACCGCTGTTGCACGTGGAGGTGTCAACTGGGGTCCTAATTCCTCCTCAGACCTGAACTCCTGTGTGTGTTTTAGCTATGATGTGTACGTGCACAGTGATCACACAGATCTTGATTTTAAAGGATCTTAAAATCCCAAAATGGTGTTTCTTCCCAAGTCTTTCAGTTTGTGTGTAGGTCAAACACCAGATGATCTGCTACAACACAAGGCTTTGAACTGATCCCTGAAATTCTACAGCCATTTTCCTGCTATAATGTTTTTGAGCTGCCAAGTAAAATGCACTGGGAAAAATAATATGCAGAAGGTTGTCCATATTTTCCATCTGTAAATGCTTAAGAACAAAGATTCCAGAAGAATAGACATATCTATTTTGTGATAGTATTATTACTTAAGTTCTGATTTAAATTAATCCCTCCACTCCTCCCTTTTCTCTTTTCTTCCTTCTTTTTTTTTTCTTAATCTCTTACAAGGGAACTAGGTTAGCAATGGAGACTAGGCCACAACAGGATGCTTACCATGCAGGCTTCTGCTGCACAGATATTTTTTTTTTCCCCTGCAAATGATAGATCTGAAATTCTCCCACAGAGTGAGTTCAAAGCAGGAAGAGAACCTGAAGAACAGCCTCCTCCCCCTGCCACATACAGATGGAAGAAGAGACATTGAGGAAGAGTCTTCCATGGAGTGAAGATTTGAGGAGGCAGAAGGCATCTTACAAATGCTGCTGACATGGCAGGAGCTGCAGAGAGGAGTCAGTGAGAAAAAGGGTATTGAGAGAGGTGAAGGGACACTCAGGAAAGTGCTGGTACATGTCTAGAGAAACTGAAGTAGCTTTAGAGAAGAATCACAGGGCTCTCTTCCCTGTATCTTATCCCATAAAGCCATGTGCAGTAGAGGAGAGCCCCTCACTAACGTGGATGGTGGTTATCTGATTTCCATTAGCTGAAGCTCTGGCTCTTGACCTGATAGTTTTCTAGTCACTCTCGGCACTGACGTAAATGATTAAGGAAAGAGGGGAGCAGAGAAGCAGGCTGTGAGCCCATGAGAGCACTGGAGAAGCAGTGCAGAATAATCCCTAGTTTGCAGTGGGTGAGGCAGTAATTGAGGTGTACGGGGTGAGGAGTGTTGTGGTCAAGTAAAGAATTGGTGGAATTAGCTGTCTTGTTTGTGCGTGTGGCTTTTCTGGCTATTTTTCCTTTTCTCAGCAGCATAGTTTGGATCTGAGCCTATTTCAGACAGTCCTGGTTTCCCCTTTCCTTATTTCCCATAGTAAAGGTTGAATAAAATCAAATTATAAAGAAACTGTGGGCTCAAACTTTCCTTTAGGACTTAGGAGAAAGTCACCCTGTCTTCCTGCCCTCCATCCCACCGTTTCTCACACTTTTCCAGCTTGTTCTGTGAAAGATTCTCAGGCTTTGATCCCGAAAGCTGATTCTGTGATAGATGGCCCCGGAAAGGGACCCAGTAAACTCCCACAGGAGAATGGGGTAGAGCTGGATGCATCCTTGTGATTTTTCTGGAAGGAGAAATTGAGGGAGAGGAGCAGGCTACTTCTGCAGCTGGGCTCCACCACTGTATGAGACAGTGCCAAACAAAAACCTCAGCTTGGAGTCCAGAAAAAAATAAGGGATTTTAATGGGCTTTGGACTGATGGATAAGCATGCCACAGGGGCTCCATTCTGCAAGAAGCTTTTCTGATTCACCCTACCCTCCAAACCCCTCACCTGCAAATAAGCATAAACCAATCCAGGCTTATACTAGATAAGGCTGAAAATCTGCATAAGGAGCATCTGTGTGGCATCCATAGCATGAGAAGTGAGGGGTTTTTGGTTCTTTTTTTTTTGAAACAAAGTTGGGTGATACAACAGTACTGCCTCCTGTTCCAAAGCCAGCACGGCAGACACCACCTTGAAGGGCTTGTCCACCTTGTTGCTTTGCACCAGGTGGTTGTGCTTTTTTGCTATACCCTTGCTTCACAGGGTGTGTGTATGCCTGTGACCTGCTATCATCATGGCTGCTTCTTCATCAGCATCAGGCAAAAGCATTTTAGTGCCACTAAATCTTATGAGCCCCAGACTTCTCCATTCTAGCTTTTCCACTGATCAGGCACTGATTACTCTCCAGCGACAGAGA
Organism: Coracias cyanogaster; assembly: GCA_033124195.1. Classification (NCBI taxonomy): domain Eukaryota; kingdom Metazoa; phylum Chordata; class Aves; order Coraciiformes; family Coraciidae; genus Coracias; species Coracias cyanogaster. The sequence continues at coordinate 88,893 of JAVSBS010006250.1, forward strand.
AAGAGCTGCCTTATTAATAACTTTTTTGTGAAAGCATGAGTCAATGAAACAGTCAATGCTGCAGCCCCTTCCGTCTGCTTCCACTCCAGATAAAAAAAGATTGAAATGATATATTTGGCCTCACCTAATCCATTTCTCTCCTACTACTCTACTGCTGGTATTTAATTTGTTGTATTTCTTAACAGTACAAGTGCTCTACCTTCTTTGAAAATGTATTTCACACCCTATCAAACCTCTCTACTGGATGTACTGCACTGTCAGTAAGATATTAGGCAAACATTAAAGAGTCACTATTGGAGCAACAAGAGTGAAAAGAGGCTTAGAAAACATGAGCTGTGAGTAAAGGCTGAGAGATTCAGTTTTGTTTAGTCTAGGAAAGAACATGGCAAGAGCAGAGGTGGGAAATACGATAGTCTTCAGACATGTCTAATGGTGTTACAGATAGGACAATAATCAATTCTGCAAGTCAAGATGGGGTAAGGCAAGAAGAAATTGGCCTGAATTCAGCGAAGAAGACTTGTGTTAGATCTTTCAGGAAGGAAGAAAAAAACCCCAAAACACTTTCTAACTGTGAGGATAGCTGAGCAATGGCTGCCTAGGGAATTGTAGAATTATTGCTCTTAGGAAGTTCAGGAGAAGGCTGGGTAGGTGAAAACTGGAGAAACAGGATCCCCAAATTTCGTTGCATTTCCACAGTCACTTTTGTGTATCACCATCAATACAAATTCTGTTTAGTCTTAACTAGTTTCAGCTGCTTGCAGTCAGCTCTCTTTTCATCTTCCATTCCCCCCACCACCAAGTGTTTTCCTGTGTCATCCTTGAGCCATTTCATATTGCCACATTCAGAACATGAGGCGATCTTAGACCTTAATATTCTATAGTAGTTCTATAACTGTACTACATCAAATGTGACCTTTTTTTTTTTTTAAGAGGAACAAAGCTCATAATTTAGCTCTGTTTTTGTATGTTATCTGGCATAGCAAGGTTCTCTTCTGTCTCTGGAACTCCAAAGGATGCTACAGGAGAATTAGTACATATAATAATAATAGTTACTCACTCTTCCACAAACAATTCAGTTCTATCTGTGGCTGGAGTTAAGCATTAAAGCAAGACTAGGATGTTTAGCGCGTTGAGTTGAATGAAATATTACCTCTAATCTAGGGCAGAATGATTGCAACATGGAAGGTACAGTGTATGTCAGTTGAAGGTGCCATGGCTGATTATCTAATGCTGCATGAGGAATACATTTGATATTTTGCAAGTAATCACCAGAGAGCAGTAGGTCAGCAGTAGGATCTCATACGTTGAAAGAATACACTGTGCTACATACTAATTTTTGTGTCTTTGAACTAGTGTAACTGGTCTGTTTTGAAAGTGATCGACTGAAGACAGATGATGCAACTAGATCTCTTGTCTCAGCTAACCTAAGTTAGCTGCCCAGTAAGCAGGACCAGCACTCTCTAAGACTGTATGAGATCAGCCCCTGACCTTGAATAAAACAGGCTGGAGGCAAAAGCAGCAGAAATGAGGGTTATATCCTGTGTCCTATTTAACTACTCAGTGTCTGAGCTAGCCACAATCATCCTGTGCTTGACTTCCCAGAAACGTTGCTGTCTCTAATGAGGAAGAAAAGGTTGAGTCCCACCTCGGTCTGTATAGAGGCACATGCTGCTCCAGCATTGACATCCAGATTTACAGCATACACATCATCATGTAGCACAGCAGAAAATGCAGCCAAGGTTTCCTGTAGGGAAGCTGGCAGCATGGAGGAACTCCTTCTAGGGCCTCCTTGCTTCCCCCCTGCAGCCTTGCAGCCAGCCCACAGGCCCCCTTGCAGCCCCCAACTCCTTTGCCCGGTGCTGTGATGCTCCCAGTGTCCTGGGCACTGACCGTCCTGGGGCTGCAGCTCTTGTGGGAGTGCTATAGCCCAGTAGGCACTGGGACTGTCCCTCCAGGGGAGCAATGTCTGGTTAGGGTGTGTGTGTGCTGAGCGCTTGAAATACTGCCGTATCCATAAGCCAGTGTCCTCAAGCTGAGGCAATTCAGAAGTTAAGGGCTGTTTCTGAAAAAATTCCAGGTATGACCTGGATTTCATCCCCAGGATAGGATAAAGTTAATATAAGCCTCCATCTTACTCAATTTTGTCAGAGCCAGTGGCAGAACAAGAAAAGATGGGGGAAACATCAGACCCCCTACCTCAATGTGTGCAGGCATTGTTTGGAGGTAATGGAGAATCAGGACCAGTGACCTACACAGAGATTTCCATAGGGGATTATCTTGTACCTGGTGATGGCTGCTCCACTTGGCTTGAACTGCCTCTGCCCAAGGCCATTTTGTAAGAACAATGGTCAAGATTTGGTGGAGTGTTTAGTTTTGAGACTGATGTGTAGAAAATGTGGGGAACGTCTTCTGGTAATTAAGCTATTTTTAAAGTATTTCAAACTGAAAGTATGATCTCTCTGCTCTCTCTGTTTTCCAGAGGCAACCAGAGGTATAAGCCCTTCTATGGTGCTTCTTCTACTTCCAGTTTCTCCCCACCACTGAGGTACTTACCAGATGGAACTATGCTGTTTTGCAGGCTTTTCAGTCAGTGAGGTGATATGAAGAAACTGGGATTTAAATTATCCAGTAGGATGTTGATGAGGTTTTCCCCTACTGTGTTTTAGACCATGCTGGCTCAAGCCGTCTTGCATCTATCCAAAGTTATTGCAGAGAAGGCAAGCTTTGATCTTTCCAAAAGTGCAGAAGTGCACGTCTGTCGTAATGTGATGTCTCTCCTATTATTGCTGAGCCTGAACCCCAATGACACCTTATAGAGGGCTTTGGAGTTTAGACTACAGCCCATTTATTTATTTTGCTGGAGCACTGTCCCATAAGGAAAATCCTAGGCTGGGTTTAAAGAGCCAGACAATGGAGCAGCCGTCACATTTAGATGTTGCTTTTGAAATAATACCCTAATGCTACATCACTTTGCTCTGCTGGGTTCTGCTTCTACTTGTCAGTGGCAGAAATCACAAGATCAGAATTAGTGAAAGGGCTGTAGTGATGTTTAGTGCAAAGCATGTTGAAAATGAAAACACCGACTCAACTGTGCTGAAAAAGCAGCTCTCTGGTTCCTAAGTTTCTTCTTGACCAGTGGATAGGGGCATTACCTCACACTCAGTATGAAACCGGGCAACGGATTGTGTCCTCAGACTTCTGCAAATGAAAAGTAATTTTACACTTAGAGTAAATACTAATAGTGCCAAATGTATGTCAAAGATTTAGAGCATCTACTACCATTGAATGGAGCTTGGGACTCCCAGCATTTATAGAAAAGAAAAAGAGACATGTCTAGTCTTGCTGTCTGTGAAAATAACCTTAAAACATTTTTGGAGCCTGCAGATAGCCCAAAATAACAGCTGAAAAATATATGACTTGCTCTATTTATACCTGTTGGATTTTCAATGATAAAAGGAAGAAAGAGCAGTCCTTTTTATGGATAAGTTTTGTTGAAAGAGTTGTTTTTGAAAAACAGTTTTTAGTGAAAAATTTTGATAGTGTTTGTCTGTTTGTCAAGCTCCTCCCTCCTCCTCCTGCTCCTGGTTTTTAAAAACACAAAACCAGTAAATTTAAACAGGTAAAAGCAGCTGTCTATTGCAAAGAGGTTTTGCATGAATAACCTTTTCACTTATTAAAAAAAAAGAAAACAATGATTGAAATTGGCAAATGAAAAAAAACAAAAAAACACTGAAAAGCAAACACTGGAAATTTATTCTCTAAAGTGAGCTTTCAGTCCCCTTTAGCTTGATGAGAGACATTTAGATAACAGTTCTATTGATGGTTACTCTGTGATACCATACACCTCTTATGGATTGCTTAATAACTTAGACATCTTAAAGGACTTAGATGGCACTTAAGCATCTCTCAAACTTTTCAAGTCTCACTTGCTCTCTTAAATTCAATGATTTTTGCAATGTAATGATGTGCAGGGATGTTGAAAACTGGAGTTGTGTTTGCATATATATCTACCCAAGATAGACACTAAACACTAGAGCAAAGGGGATTCTACATTGTTTAATTATTTCCTGATGAATCCATTGACAACATTAGTGCTTTTCAATATTTGTGAACTACTTGAGATCTCTCTGTCACATCAGATCACTGCAAAACCTGGGAATCTTGCCATGAAAATTAGGGCTAGTTTGAGAAGGATTATATGCGTTTTTGCTAGTAATTACAGGAACAGCACATTTGGTGAGCTGACATTTGATGTGCATACAAGAATAGCAGGTCAAGCAGGGTAACGGGAAGTACTAGGAGCAGCTTTTTTAGCCAAGTTTGCTATTTAAAGGACCAAGTTAGCAATAACAGACCAAACTAAAAGTGTTAGTCTAAACCAGAACATCCAAGACTGCGTATGACACCCCAAGTAATTGATTAAATCTTTCTTACTGTTTACCACTTTTGGTTTGACCCTGGTCATTGTTATGAGTATGTATGAGGTTTCTGAGCTCTTGCTCTGAATATGGACCCACAACCCTGCTCATATGCAGCTGCTAGGATTCATTCAAAACTTACTTTGTGCACAGGGATATTCTTTTGGATAAACTGAAAAATATCAGGTGGAGACATTACTTAAAACATAAAACACATGCTTAGGGACAAAGCAAAAGCTGTGGATCCAGCTGGAGGGCTGAAATGACTAACTTCTCAATTATTAACTGTGTGGCCTTTGAAGAGCCCATACTGCGGGAGCCTCGTATCTTTAAGATTTTTGTGAGATACCAAGAGCGTAGGTCTATGTGGTCTTTTTATAGAATAATTCAAAGCCTGGAAACCTTACCTTAGGGTAGAGATATCAGAGGCTTAATCTATTCATTTCAGCAAAGAGAACGTGAAGAGGTGGCTTGGTCAGAACCCACAAGACTTTAGTGTGGTAGAAGGTTTCTGGGAACAAAGAAGCCTTTTATGCAGCAGAGAGAGGCATAACAAACCCTGTGTCTGGAAGCTTGCAACTTGATTTATACAGATGGGAACTGAGGTGCAAAATCATGGGCTTGAGGCAGGAATCACTGGCAGAAATTCTATGCCTGGTATTACACCGCAGATCAGACTAGGTCACCACAACCAACACTCTTGTCTTTGAAATCTGTGTGCCTATGATTAACGTGATTCCCACATTATATGCACACATCAGCATTACATTTAGTCACTGAAGAAGAGAGAGAATGCATCCAATTAGCTCTGGGCTTTCAGCCTAAAAAGGGAAAATGAAGTGGGATTTTGTTTAAGGACAACCCAAATAACTCTGAAAAATACCATGGGATTATTAACATTTCGGCAGAGTGGACAGGATTTCAAGGTTCAGCACAAAAGACCCTGCAGAAAGAACTCTGTACAGTGAGCCGCACAGAAGGAAGGCCTGCGAGTACCATACAGGGGCTCAGTTACGGTCCTAGAAAGCACAGGATGTGCTTAGATAAGCAAATCAGTGATGAGCAGGGCTGTACTGCTTCAGAAACAGCTGGTACTAGAACCCTTTATTTCGGTAGGATCTTTCATCCTCTGGGGATGGTCTTGTTAAAAGGGTGGTGTGGATGATGGTGGTGGAAGGGACCTCTATCCTCTCCTAAGCAGGCCTGGTATAAGAGTTTTGGTTTGCTGGAAAACCCCTAAGTTCTTGTAAGAACTTGGAAAGAGTTACTTTCAAGTGTTCATGACTCACATTACAGGAAAAAGTGCATCAAAACGCAATTTTCAACTCTAAAAAATATGAATTTCAAATATCTTTTCAAATAAGTTATTTTTTAAGCAATATACCTTTTTTTTTAAATGGAAATCTCAAGATCTCATTAAAGTACTTAAAGGGTATCAAAATGAAATGTTTGGGTGACTAAGATAGAAAATGTTTTAATAATAATTGTGGTGCATGAATAGTGTTTGGTCCTTTGACAGTTTATTCAGATTGGAAGTGCTTTGAAGTTGTTTGTGGGACAAGAAAATCACTTTGTATACAGTCTTAATTCCTGCTGCCATGGGGTGCTATAGCATCTGTAGTTGTTCACCCATGTGTATAGGTGAGTCCTTTCAATACAGCTACTTTGTTTTGGTTTTCCATTCTTTCCAGCAGAATGGCCAGTTATCCCAGCCCGATACTTGTATTTGTTGAACATTTCCTCAATTGCCTCCAGGGTCCTCCATTTAAGCAAAGTGCTAAGGCATGGGTAACTAGATTCACTCATTTAGGAGTTCAGGTTGTTGTTGACTTCTCTTTCTCTTCCTTTTCTCTCTAGCATCCAAACTGAGTGACAAAATGGGCTGTTTCTGACTGTCATTTTAAAAGATCGCAGTTGTCCTTCTCAAGTTGTGTAACTTGGTCTTGGGTTTTCTCATTCTGTTTTCCAGCCACCTTGAGGAAGAAGTATTATGTGGAGTTATGTTTTTGATCTCACCTAGGATGATGGGTCTGCACTATGCAAATCTAAAATAACTGTTTTAAAGAGCCCTTTTGTTTTCATCTTGTTGCTATTGGCAAGAAAGAAGGTGTTTCAAAACCAAGATAATTTGTTCCTGGTGATTTGAAAACTGAATGGCTCCCTGTTTGGTTTTTTTTTTCTTTTGCTTTTCTAAAAATCCTTTACGTGGGACTGGTTTTTGAGGGCTTGTGATCGTGCGTGTAGTTTGCTTTCTGTCTAGCCACAGCAGTTTACCTCATTTACAAAAGAGCCTTTCAGCACCTGACCCTATATTCAGGGCAAATTCTGCAACCTTTAATTGTTTAATTAGCTGGTACTAACTTAAAAATATTTAACAGTGCTCTTTTAGGTAAATAGGTTATTTCAGGAAGCATAGCCACCAAATATTTTCATTCCAGATTAACTTCCCCTTTCTTTGATACTTTACCCAGCAGAAAGAAGCAATGGCCATGATCTTTGAGGTTGATCTGCCCATCCTCAAATACTTGCAAGTAGCCCTCATCTTCACATCTAAGAAATAAAAGCCTCTACCTGAACCGTCTTATACTGAGGCTGTTTGTGCCTGCTGTGCTTTGTGCTGAGGAGAGTTGTGTGTTGTGGTGGTGGTAAAAAGAAAAAAGGCCTTCTATCTTTTCCTTGCTTCTTAGTTTGTTTAGTGGTGGCTGGGCAACCCTTTCATCTGAAGCCTTGCATCTTCTCCTTTTCTCCATAAAACTGTGGAGTCAAATAAAACCCTAACATGGATATAAAGGTACTTTACATGTAGTAACAAACAGCACACAGGATGAAGGCTGCTTGTCCTGATTTCCTCTATCAGAGAAAAAGATGATGAGTAAAAGTGAAAGGCAGCACTTTTAAAGCTGATAAAAAGGTATCCTTTTAAATGTCAGTTAACTGGAGAAGGTGGCACTTGACAGCATTTGAGGTTTCGTGTGTTTGCAGATTTTGAGATGATGAGGATAAAATTGAGCTACTAAGAACCTCTTAGTGACATCCTGCTACAGGAAGATGAGTTAGCACTTGCTTGCCTTCTTCATCAGGCTAGCAACTGATCTCTCCTAGTTTGTTTTGGTAGAATTTCCACTATTTTTAATACCAGAACACTGGCAGCTAAAAAATTGAGAATAAACTACCTCTACTCTTATGTTTTCTGTGACAGATAAACAAGAGTGAACATGTAATATCCCAATATCACTTTTACTGAGCCACTTTTCACACTGTAGCCTGCTTTTAAAGTCAGCATTGCACTTGGCTCAAATGATGAGATACTGACAGTAAATGCTACACAGGCAGAGCCAGTGTTAATATTTTCAATGCCTTAGAAAAAAATGAAAGAATGTAAACTAATTCTACTTCTGTTAAGATGAAGTTTCTTCATAGCATCTGAGCAAACTCAAAGCTGTTTGAGGACTTAGGCAAAGTATAAGATTTCTTTTTATTTTGGGTGGGGGGGAAGGAATGATTTTTAAAATGCCCACTGGGAGTCAGCTTCCTTTCCTCATCCTCGTTTGAAAATTTCCAAAAAAGGAGCATAGAGAAATCAGGTTGACTCCCATGGTCAACAGCAAACAATGCCAATGAATACATACACTGTTGGTTAGTGAAATTTATTATCCCTATGTGCCAAAACAGAGACAATGGGAGACAAAAGCCACAGCCTTTCAACTCCAAATATATCACTGGACTAAACTCACCTGACATGACTAAGAAAATGATTGACCTAAAGAAAATACTATGCAAGAAAAAAAACTCCTCCTTGTCTAGCACCAATCTCTTGTCCCCTCCAGCATCTAGCACTGGCTAGCTCATTAAGTCTACAGGGCACTTAACTGTGCACTACTATTTGGCTACAGAAAAGATGTAATTTCTGAAGCAGCTGAGTTCTGATGAACATTAGCGCATTATTTCTGGTAACCCCACTGCAAAGTACTGTTGTGCTAGTCCTATCTACTTTATGGAGGAAGAACAGGGACAATTACTAGTGTGGTACCTTCACTTCAGTGTTAATTTGGTTTGTCTTGAGTCCTACCCATGTCTGTACAGTAGACTGACCCATTTTAATTCCAGCAGGCCTATCTGCTACATGCCTCTCTCTGTAGCCTGGTCTGATCTAACTTCTTCATTCTGTGTTGCTAAAGCAGTACCTTGTGCAGCTCATGCATTAGTTCACAGTGTGGTCACCCTCCATTCTAGCTTCTAACTATAGCAAACTAGTGGCTTTCAAGTATTAGGGACATTGTACTCCATCTGAAGAAGGCTCCTCTTGTGAAAATCTGGAAATGAAGACTGGGAAGCAAGCACCAGACTGCCTGAGAATTAGACTATCCAATGAACTTTGTTTTATCAGCCTGTTGGGATAAAACGGGATGAATCAGTATAATTCCACCACCACAGCTTATCATTTAGAGTCCCTCTGTAGCTTACAAAGACTAATCTTATGAATGACAACTCCTTTCCAAATACTCCATGAAAAAATATTGGCCCAAGTTGGTGATAAATAACATCAGTGAGCTAAAGCAATGTCAGGCAGTTCAATGCTTTACATTCTAGAGAAGTTACATATTTCCTGCCGTTCTCTTTTTACTCTTTGGATTACTTTTGATGTCAGTGTTTTTCTGGAGGGTGGACAAAAATATCAAGTCTGGGCAGATAAAGTGGTAATTCTTGCTGTCACTTGTAGGAGAGAAAGTTAAAAAGATTGTGAACTAGAATTGATGTGATATACAGAGATTGCACACTTCTTGTCGAAGTATGCTGTCCGAACAATACTGTATAATTACCCAAGGTTTTATCTGGTACCGCAAAGCTGTAATTCAGCCAGGTCAATCACTGAAGAAAGGTGGACTTAAAGATAAGGAATTTATCCTATTCAGTTTCCCAGTGCTGGGAAAAACCTGGTGCTGCTGCAGCTGAGGAAACAGGATAATAGACACATATGTTAAACAGAGATGGAAAACAAAAGAGAGCTATGTACTTGAGGTGAATAGGTGAGGCATTAAGAAGGTATTTCTATTGGAAGAAACATATGGGTAGTTTTCACTATTCCTCTCTCCAGTTAAACAGAATTTCTGTAAGTAAAGGAGTTAAACTAAAAATGCTTTTATCTATGTTCCTAACTCCTTAATAGGAACCTAACTAGGCCCAAAGATATACCAAACCTGGCTCTGCAGAGACAAAACCAATTCTTTAATGTCCCTTCCAACCCAAACCATTCTATGATTTTATGTGAGGAAACAACTTCTTTTTAGTAGGTTTTAAGCTGTTGCTTTTCATATTCACTGTAGTCCACTTAATTCCTCTGTTACAGTGAGATGTCCCTGCCCTGGACATCACAGTCTAATATGTTCTTTCTATTTAACAGCTCTTTTAGTCCCATAGCCATTTGCATATTCACTGAATTCTTATTCTAATATCTTTCTTAGACTCTGGGGATCTTTGTTGCCAAGCTGAAGAATCCATCCACTTGGCTTTGCTACAGACTTGTGTCAGCTTAGCCAAATTGCACTTGGCTAGACTGCAGGGCCCTTGCCTGTGGTCAACAGTGCCTTGCTACACGAACAGGCCTGCTGACACAAGCAGTACTGTTTGGCAGTGGAGGTATGAGCTAGCTGCAGTAAAAGCTGTTGTCTTGATACAAAAAACTTCTGTGTGATAAGAACCTTCCCCATCTGGATGGTGAAAATCTGTTCCTTCCTTCCATTGCTGAGCATGTTGAGCCCTACACATGAAAACCTGTCCATGCATGCTAAATGTATCTGAATATTTTTAGGCATTTCTGTGGTACCCTGTGTCAACGGTGTTGTGAAAGAACTTGTCAGGAAGTACAGAAATTACCTCTGAGGAGCTGGAGGTATTTTTTTAATATCCAGAGGGAATGACAAAACCAAAATTTTGCCAGGGAACGATTTTTAAAAAAGCTTGGTCAGATTATTTGCTAGTTTCTGGACATATTAGATGAAATCTGTCTTCTGTGTATTAGAAATAACTGTACTGTACTCAGGAGAATATTTATAGAAAAGCCAAGCCCTACTTCTAGAGCTTGTCTCTGCTGCTTTTTTTTTTAAAGCTTGGTATTTATATAATCTAACCATAGGATAGCTTTGGTTCTGAAACTGTGGCTGACCAAAGTCCTGAGGGCCAGCCACAAGAAAGATGACTTCTCCACTGGTTAAAAACCATCAAAAAACACTTTTTCACTAGATGTGCTGGGAACCATCTTACTGAATATAAAGTAACTTTTCTAAAGAGGGAACAGCTTTGTGGCATAATTCTGCTGACTACACTAAACTTCTGCCTCAGAAGAATTCTGACCCTCACCTCTTGCCTTCGCTATTATAAAATCTTCTGCTTTTTAATGGATAATGGAATCTTGATGAGTTTCTTCTGAGTGAGATAAGATTGCAACAGGATTTTCTACATGGTAGCAAACTGCAAAGAATACATCAATAAAGTATTTTTCATATCAGCAAAGAAAATGAACCAATCATTATACTCTGCTATTTTAAAAGCCCGATAAGGTTAATGTAAAAAGCAGAGACTACATAGCTCCTATTTCAGAACATCAGAAATGTGAAATCTTCAAGCTCTTTTTGACATGCTGTACCATTTCGGTAGCAAAAATTAGCATCATTTAAGGTAGAAGACCATTGCCAGTTTCATCTGTTTTATAAACAGAAATTATCTAAAATCGGAATTTTACCATTTTACCCATCCAGCCACTGAGGTTTAGTCACAAAGGAACACTGGTATGAGCCACCCCACGTCTGAACTAATGGAACAAAACCAAAACTGATGAGGTTTTGTGACACAAAACTAACCCTACCTCTCATAGAAGAGATGAGAAAAAAATGAAACCTTTTATCTGAGTCCCAAACTGTGGTAGTTTGGATGAATAGGGGCCAGAGGCCAGGCTACCCACAGAAGGTGGAATGCAGCCACCCAGGTCAGAGACTGGTCTGGTGATTTCTTGCACTTTCTGAAAATAGAACTGAACTATCTCTCATAACCAGGAGGCTGGCCTTCTGCTCAGAGGAAGCCTAAGTGTTGACATCATGATTCCAAGCTGCAGCCATTACATCTGCAGAACAAGCGCTCTCCTTTGCCAGTCACAGCAGGGCACTGTAGCTAGCTGTTTTTGGAAGCAATAGCCTCATCCATAATTAGTGGCTGAGTGGCTACATACAAAATATTTCTGTAATATTCTCTTCTTGCATTAATTCTCTTGCTGGTGAGACAAGGATAAGTGACTTTCAGGTCTCATTTCGATTTATTCATCTCATGACCACCTATAGCCTCAGAATGACTCTTGGTGCATCTCACCTGGCTACTTGATGATGTCAGTATTTACTCAAGTTGTCCTATGTTTTCATCTCTATGTTCCAGATGACATTGCTTGGCCTCTGTTAATCTTCCCTTAAAAATGATGTTTCTCTTCAGGGTTTAGATAACCATTCCCAGCCCATAATGCTTCAGCTCTCCCTTTAGCTACCTGGAGCATTATTTTGTTTGTTTGCTTTTTTCTCCTTAGTAAAGATACAGTCATTTTAAAGATTAAATTTGAAAATGCCTCTGTGAAGAAGGTACATATAAGAAAAACAAGGTTGTTGGGTCATTCACGCTGTCATTTAGTTTAGGGTCTTCTAGCCAACTGACCCACCTAGCATACTTGAGGATGTGAACAAATAGATGACTAAAAACACATGTGTTCCTGCAGGAATGAAACTGTTGTGAGATAGTCTTAGAAAAAAATGGTGAAAGAGGGCAACACTTATTTTCATATTTGGTCAGATAGCTTGCCAATAGATGTTCATATGACTAAAGGCCTCTGATCAGATATTTGTATCTTATTTTTAAGGCTGGGACAAACCAAGTGGTATCTGTATCACAGGATTTAATTAAAATGCTCAGCTTTACTCCATAAAAATTATGAAACTTGCATTTATGGTGTTTATACAAGATAAAGTTTTTGACTGGCTTTTGTCCAAGGCACCTTGAAATGCTTTATGTCAGCTGCCTCTCTGTAGTAGTAATGTTGTGTCATTTTCTAATTAAATCTACGAAACTGTTCACACTGGAATTAAAACTAAGCAAAAGAGATCTAGAAAGTTGCAGGGGGCTGTATCTTAATGATCTACTTTTCTCATCACATGGCTCATGCTGAGTTGCATTCAGCTTAAATAAAGCAATATGGTTCTTACTACTAACAGCACAGGATTGCAAATAGCATGCTAGTCCATGGCTCTGCTGTTATTTTGTGCAGTACCAGCTGTTTTTTATTGAGGAAACTGTACTATGTAGTTGAATAATTTTGGTCTCTACAGGCCTTATTGTTCTGTTTTGGACAGGGTGAATAAGAGAGTACTAAATCCTTTGAAGAGTTAGGAAATGACAGTAACTGGTAGAGTATGTACTCCACAGCTGATGAAGAACCAGATGATCTTTCCCTTTGGTTTTTTTTTTTTTGGTTGTTACTGAAAGCACAGATTGACCTATGATGGGTTTACTGAGAAAAAAAGAGGAAAAAAAAGAACTTTCTTCTGTTTTCTGTCTTCTACTTTCAAAATGACTAGAACATAAATACTGCTCTTCCAGAGCTTCACCAGCTGCTCAGAACTGTCCCACTATATTCCTGTCTAAATTGCTCACCTTGTTTTTGTTATCTCAGTGTGCATCCATTTCCTTCTCTGTAAAATGTCTTGATCTCTTAAAAAGACTTCCCCTTCTCTTTGTAAGTTGCTTTGAGATCTGAGGGTGAAAACATGAAGGTGACACTGTGAGTATGCAACAGACTGGTCGTCACTGGGCTACTGTGATGCTTCAGTTATGACACTAATGCTGACAGGTGTCAAATAAGGCATACATTTTCTTTGTGCTCTACACTGAGGCGCCTCAATTTTTTGCTCTGTTAAGTGATGAATTTGATAGTGCAAAGTGCTCTTTTGCACATGCTATTGGAGAGGTGGGTTGGTGCACTCAGTGAAACTTGTTGCTGTGTTGCTATCCACCCTTAGGTAAAGCAGGCAGCTTGCAAATTATGTCAAGCATGTTTCATGGCATATTTTACAGCAGCCATGAGTTGCATGGACTTTTGGCTGCACCTCCCACCATGGGGAGTCTTTCTGTGAGTCAGGTCAGTGGGAGATAAATCAGCCCTTGGAGGTAGCAAAGGTACAAAATGTCTCCTCCTTCTCTGCCAAGTCAGGTTTTTGGAAGCATAGGACAGCTGTCTTGAATATCTCAAAGCAAGAAATTGTATGAGATCAGAGTGCAGCTCTAGGCTTCATCACCCAGTTTTCTAGTGTGATTGTGCCAAAGCAGAAGGTTGGCTTGCTTGACAGGAACATCCTTGTGGAATGGGGACACTTCTTTGAAATTAATGTGGCTGGATGGGGAGGACTGAGTGCCAAATTTATTGTGTTGCACATTTCATATGATGAAATTTCCCTTGCTAAAGCAAACCAAGCCAAAGGGAAAAGAAAAAAAAAAGGAACAAGGAACAGGGAGAACGGGGGAGTTTTTGTGGTAGAGCTGTGCTTCACGTGCTGTTCTGCATTATGAAATGGATCCAACTGTATCCAGTACACTTTAATTAACTTTTTCGTAGGAGGGAAAAATTAGCTCTGCAGTGTAGAATACTATTTTAAAAATGAAATATCTTGCCTATTTTTAATCCCAAATGCACAAAAGAACCAGACTACAATACATTCCAGCATCTCAAAATATATCATCTGGAATAAAAAAGTGATGCTAGTTTTGAGTCATGCAAGAAAGTATCGCCACATCCTTAGATTTCATTGCCTTTATTCACACTGAAATAAATGGAAATAATTTTTTTAAAAAATCATTAAGAAATTACAGCACCAAGGATGAGACTTTCACTGTGAATTTTGGCCTTGGGTGAAATATTTAGAGTGAAATTGCAAAGCTCTTTAAAAAATCTTTACCTGAATGAGACGAGTCTGTGAAGGAGAATGCTGATTTTGAGCTTAATATCAGCAGTACATCTGTCCATGTGAGAAATTATAGAAATGCATCAGGGAGCATGGATTTGGAGGCTTTCATAATTTTGTTCCCTATGCTTAAAAATTGGCCGTTCTGCGTGTGCTGTGATTAATCTTCTAACCTACCCTTGCTCTCATGAATGTCCTCAGACAAATTCTCTCTGGTATAATGTTTTCTTAATATGAAGTAAAAGGAGGTTGGTTGGGTTTTTTTCATCTGAGTTAGTTAGTAGGCTGTCTTTCATAACCCTGTTTTTCAGTTTCACATAGTGAACTTCTGAACCTGATGGACATCTCAAAAATAATTATTTTCCTACAATTTTTGTGCAGCTGAAAAGAGAAAAAAGGTCCAAAGTAATGCCTTTGTGAAGGAGAGACAGAAAGCAAGCAGCCTTTTTTTGTTTCATCAGCAATGCTATCACTTATACAGGGGCATGCGCAGAAGGACTTTCATAGAGTGGAAATTAACTTTACTGAAGTGGGAGTAATGGAGAAAAGTAATTTTTTTTTTACAATTTTGGGCAAAGTGCTTCAAACAGTTTGGGAAAAATACATCTTCTGCCCCAAAGAAAAGGTAAAATATAGCATTTACCTAGTCCTTGTCTCGAGAGTTATGTGCTTCTGTCTCAGAACTGACAGACTAAATTTTGTTCAAACTTGGCTTTTTTCTGGATGTATGGAAAGGTCAAGGAATAAATCAGATTAAAAACATTTCAAGGGATCTTTAAAGGTGTAAATTGGACCCGGCTTCTTTCAGCTCTCAAGGAGACATGGCAAAAAATTTGACATACAGGATTCAGAGAACAAAATATATAAACCAGAGCAAGCATGTCTTCTCTCAAATTCAATTATTCCTGAAGCTGAAGTATATCATATGATAGCAAATCTCTATTTTTGAAGTCTGCTACACCTGTGTATTGTTTATTAAGAAATAACAGATTCTGAAAGCCATCTTAACTTGTTCTTAATGAAGCCTAGAGAAAGACTGTGGGAAAAATTGCTTAAGAAGCTTAGCATCTGGCTCAACGTTCACCAATTTGTCACCATATCATAATTTTTAAGGATTATTGTCTAGAATGAATCATAAATTTACTAACTGCAGAACTGACTCCAATAGCATCTCTATTCTATGGAACAACCATATTGCCAAGGGGCATATTTTAAATTCTTTCTCCATTAGCAACTTCATTGCTTCTAAAACAGAGAATTCAATCCTTCTTCCACACCAAGAAAGTAAACAAATGTTTCGGGTCAATGTTAGAACACCCTACACATTCTCTCTCCATCCTCCATGATCTAGTGTAGATATGAGGATCTAATGCTTTTACACCATAATGGTACATCAGAATGTAGGAGGGGAGATTTTAGGCCATAAACATAGAAAACGGTCCATAACTAAAGGCCTATAGCTGAGGTATTAAAAAACGCTCATCTCCTTTTCATTCTAAAAGGTTAATACTTTAAATTCTGACACTCATCCTTGCTGGGGAGTACACTACTGTTTGGTATGGGACAGGAGAGCACACTACAGGGGAATGCGCTAGTGTTTAGTGGCTGCACACTTTGGATGGCCAATTGCCCAGAGGAGCATGAGCCCAAAGCAAGATACAGCCTTTGCTGTGAAGAGCATGCTGTCTGAGATGAGGATCCCCAGGGCCTCTGTCACTGCCAGCTGACAAAAAGAACCATGCACCATTTGCCTACAGATCATGACTTCCTCAGGATCATTGTCTGTGTGTCAACAAAGGCTGGGGGCTGTCGGTATAAGTAGACAAATTGAAATGGGAAAAAGAGAAACTGGAAACTCCTGGCTTCCAGCCCAGGCTTCAAACCACACAGTCATCCTATGTATTTCCCTGTGTATTTGAACTGGGGTTCTATTTGGGGTCATCTTTAAAATCTGTGTATTCACTCAAGGACCAGTTCTATATATAGCATGCTTGCTTATGTTGCCCTGCTGTGCCAGAAGCCTTCTCTCCAGGAGATCTGCGTTGTTGGCTCGTTTTGTCATTGTTCTTTCCCATCTCTTGCTGGTACAGGGCTTAGTTGTTTCCAGCTGATATTCTACTGAATTTGCAATTCATTATGTATCAAATAACTTTTAAAACAAACCTCATAGTTTGATCTTTCTAGTTACACACAGTCTCCATCTTTGTGCTCCTGTTTCATTCTCATTGTAAAATAAAGTTGACCCAAAGAGGAGGGGATTTCTTAAAAGAAAGCCTATGTGTGTAGGAGAACAGGAAGGAAATCTCCGAGAAGTTAATTGGGAAGTATGTCTGTAACTAAGCAGTTCAGATTTAATATGTTGTTTCATTTCCAGAACTTTCAGCTCTTAAAACTCCTATGAGCACATCAATGTAAAACTCCAGGGTTTCTGGTGACCTCACAGTGCTGGCCCGCTGGTCACTGCAGCATCTCCTGCCATCTAGAAGGCATAGGTCTGAGCAAATAAGGAATATAAGGGTAATTCTGGTTTGGGGCAGCTAGACAGATCCCATTCTGTGGTATACTGTGGTTCTCTAGTTTTCAAACTCTCCTTTTCATTGTCAGAATTTAAGTCTAAATGGATGGACAAAGTCAAGCTCAGGAAAGTCTGTGGCCCCACTGGGGCATCTCTGGATTTCTTGATGAGCGTGCCGAAGCAAGTTGCAAAACAGTAAGATGTTCACAGAGGTGTCATCTGGCACTGATGTTATCAGGAGCTTTCAGTGAGCAGTTGCAATGAGGATGGCTTTACACGCTGAGCTGTGAGATAAGGAAGAATTTGTTGATCAGCATCTCTGTTAGGGATGCCATACTACTTACCTTTCTGATACTACTGTCTAACTGTTTCTTTTTATGTCCCTGAATCTGCCTTGTTGAGCAGAAAACTTTGAGTGAAGCTGCAGCACAACAGTGGGTAGTTACAGTATTTTGGCAGGGAAGGGAAAACCAGGTTCATCAGTAGTGAAGGACTAGAGGCTTCTTTGCCTTCCCTGATTAACCTGTGCCTGTACAGTGCATGACCATACACACATGCATCTGGGATCTAAGCTGCACTCAAAGGTGTATCCAGGTGCTTGGGTTGGAAAGGCCAGACACAGAGGGGTCTCAGCAGTCTCACAGGACATTTCACATAGAAGGATAAAAAAATTGGCAAGTTTCTCTGGCAAGGATCATCAATTTAGGCAGGTGAAAACACTGCTGTGGTGAACAGCCTGCTGCTAAGGTCTTCAGAGCAAAGCAGCATCACAGTGCATATTTGGGCAAGGTGTATGTCCTGGGACAGATGGGAAAGAGCTGATGAATGGTTGAAGATGCGAGGTTCAGACTCTTCTAGAAACAAGCTTTTCCCATGTAGGAAGGTTCCTGGTGAAAATGTCAAATCCTGATCTGTTATTCTGAACCAGAATAATCAATGTTTGCTCATCTTGGCTCAGCTTCAGCAATATCATCATAATGATTCCTGTGTGGTCTGAGATGCAAAAATATCAGTTCAAAATGATTCAGTTCAGTATCCTCTTCAAAATGGACTTAATATCTGAGAAACTGTCCATTCTCAAAGGGTACCAGTATGCCTGGATGGAAAGAGGTAGGATTTTAATTACTCAGTTGTTTTTTACCTCAATTTTGCCTGTGTTTGATTGCACCTACCATTGTGTAAACCATTGTGTCACTGCTCCCAAGTCAGTAGCCTCACTGGGATGGGCAGGCGGGCTACTGCCTGATTCCTAGTATGTAAAGACCCTTCTTTACAACATGGCCACTGTGCTTGTGCCTTTGCAGCAGTAAAGAGGCCAGTGGCTGCCTAGGCCATGGAAATGGGCTTCTTGCCCTTAAAAAGGAGCCTGGCGATTACAGTTGCGACACATCAGCATGTGTTGTGTTGGCAGTAGCCACTGCTATAGCTAATCTTTGAACACATGGGAGATATCAGGCTCCAGGATCATCAATCATACATTCATTTATTTTAATGAAAGGAAGGAACAAAGGCTCCAGTTTCCCTGGAAAAGGATGAAGAAAAGCTTGACCTAATGCCAGACTTAGAATGATTAAAGGACACTGACCCTTTCCCCATCTCTATAGATATGTGTGCTGCCAGCTCCTGGGCCCCAGTCGATCCAGTCACTGGAGCAAAAGAGCTGTCTTCTGAGCTCTTCTCTGTACAATGAATGTAATGTTTAGACCGAGGTCAGTCTGGAATTAGTGTTTTTCTCCCTGAGGCACAACATCACTGTATTATGCCCGAACCAGCCTGCACTGGATGAAGTTCCCTTACCGGATTATCCCTTCCGATACTGTCTGCCTCCTCATCCTGTGACCCCCCAGCCTAACCTCAGCAGTGTCCTCCAGGCTGCCTGAAGTGCTGGGATCTGGCTGGCAGCTTACTCAGAGTTGCTCCGGTAAAGGTTTTGGTGGGCTATTCTGCTCTCCCTCACTCCCACCCTAAGCCATACATTTTCCTCATTTCAGTATACACAGACACAGGCATGTATGTACTTGTACAAGAATCTGCTTTATCAGCCTGGGCCTTTTCATGCAGCGGAGGTTTACACTCACAGCTGCCATGGTTACAGCCTGACTTCACTGGTGAGGAATTAGACTACTATATGGTCTCCTAAGCTGTGCAGGCATTTGAAAGGCAGCTGCTTTGCAGTGAGCAAATTTATTTTGTGCAGAGGGAGGCAAAATCATCAAGCCATCAGTTTTATCTTATTTTGGGCCAAATCTCTCCAACTTAAGCCCTAAAAATCATTGTACATGTGTAATCAATGAGAATTCGGACCACACTATTCAGGGCAGTTGCTATAGTTAGGGTTACCCAGGATGTCCGGTAACGATGCAACATACTATATAACAGTTCCTTTCAGCTGCGTTTGGGTGCTAGACCACTCTTTTGTTTTCTAATAAGGATTCTCATTTGAACTACAGCTGAATTGGTTCCACTGAAGTCAGTGAACTGTTCCAGAAGAGATTTTACTTTCCTGTTGCATCTTGCAATGACTCTTCCTTTTTATTTTGCTGGTAAAGGGTAAAGTTTGTAAAACATTTACTGAGAAGTGTGACAAGATGCAAGTTTCACTGGATGGGTTTATTTTCCATTCAGCCATACCTATACCACAAGAGAAAGCAGAAGAAGAAAACAATAACAAAGCACAGAATTTGACTTATCTGATTTCAGCAATTCTCATAATGTCTTAAATTTCAGTTTATTTTAATTCTTGAAAAATAACCTGGGAAATCATAGGCATTTCACTTGGCAAGTGCATTTCTCTCATATTTTGTTATACTTCATTTGGTCTTCTGTAAACTATTTTTTATTTAAAAAAATATATTAATTGCCACATGGGATTAGTTAAACCTGTTCTGATATTTTGTATTGATATATAACCACTATTAATTACTTGAAGAAACTGCCACATTCTCAGTAGTAAATACTAAATAACTGGCTATTGATTGAAATTATGTCCATCCACCTTTCCCTCCACTGGTGACAAGCTGGTTATGCCCAGCACGATATATGTCACAGCATTTTCTGTCAATCACACCCTCTGCCCCTGTGAGGTTTTTTTCCCCCTATGACATTTCTAATTCCTTCCTGTATGCCACCAAATTTCTGGTGTCAGCAACTGCCTCAGTGACTGCCTGAGTTCATCTTTTCTCCTCTTCCAGATGTGAACTGGACTTTACCTCTTCAGAATACTACTTACCTTTTCAGTTTGATGTTAATCTGGGCCAAATTTCCCTGCACTTTAACATTCCTCAAAATCACTGCACATGTGTGACAGCAATAGGATTCGGTCCATGGTACGTAAAGCCAATGCTACGGATTTACACAGCCTCTATGGCAGTGATCCAATATTCAGTAATGGTGCAATGTTTTTGACTCATTTCCTGATTTTTCTTCAGCATCTTCACTCTGACCTCAATAGCCTCTGTCTCCCCCTATACAAAAACCTTCTGTCCCTAGTCACATTTGAACGTCCTCTGTGGCTCTTTTCGAGGTGAACAGAGTATTACAAGCAAATGTGTGCCATTGATTCACATAACACTTCTATAATGTTAAATGCATTATTTCTCATTCTGATTTAATAAGCACTGTTTTCTAAGTCTTGGGAAATAAGCAGGTAATGCAACACTTACTATCTTCTAGTTACCAATCACAGAAATTGTCATGCCTAAGAGAAGCCCAGGTTTTCATTTGCAGTTCATCCATTCTGTTCTTTGGTCCCATCAGGACTTTTAGTGTGTCTGTTACCCAGGCTCAGTGGCTTGCTTCTCTTTCATTTGTTCATTCAGAGCTTCTAGTTTCTGACAGCATATTATCTTTATTGTCTGGAGAGACTAACTCCAGAGTGGACTTCTCAGCACTGTTAACTTTGCCAAAGGCCAAGGTGATGAAGGTTTTCTGCAGCAAAATCCCTTAACAACGCTGCATTCAATGCACATGGGGTCCATCCAGACGATTTCAGAAACACCACAAAAAATAGCTTACTGGAACATTTTGTCAAAGGGGACAAGTGATGAGAGGGATTAGTACTAACATATGGAGCCTTTCACCTGTAAGTCAGTAGTTCAAATCTGTGATAAACAAAAGCTGGTTAGTCCTTAGTCTCTGTGGCTGTTTTGTGCTCCCTCCTGTTCTAGCAAGCAGTTGTATAACAACAAGCACTAGCAGCTCCAAGCAGTCTGCAGCAAGGCAGACTGTGTGACCTATGGATAACCGAACCCTAAAGCTAGTTTTAAAAGTAGCACTAGGACAGATTTACACTGCTCCAGTACAACTTTCATAATGGGAAAGAAGCAGATGGAAAGCTGTCAAACTAGTGTTAAACAAGACTTTCAAGGAATAAACTTACTGTTCAGTTATTCAGATGTGAACTCTTGTCCTCATGTAAACACGGGAAAAATTGCCCCTGAATTCTTCTGGATTTAGCCACAGGTCCCTGGAATATTCATCTGAATAAATACAGCAACTGCTACAGAATGTGCCTGGCCAAGGTGAGAGGGGCTCCTGCCTTACAAAATGGCTGTTAGACAAGATTTTCAGCTAAAGTTTTCACTTCTGCTATCTATCTAATATTTTTTAATAACTTGCGAATGGAAAGTCAGGAAGAAGTAGATGAGGTTGCACCTTATCTGAATTATAATCTGGACCTGATTGCTGTTCCACAGCTCTGATCAACACCACTGATTTACCACGATTAACAAGGAGCCAGTGCAGTGGAGTCCGTTACATAGTCCTGACCTCAGCCACAACCTCTCCCTGGGTATGAGCTCATGTATGTCTCTATGGTGCCTGCTCTGACTATTTGCAGGCAGGAACTACAGTCTGAACAGCTCTCAAGCCGGAAGGGAGAGCCAAGGTGCATTACATCATACCTTAGTAATTCAACCAAGAGGCAGTTCTACCAGCGCTCAGTGAATTTCTCTTTTTCTCCCTCTTCTTCTGGGAAGAAAGCTAATTTCTATTACAACAGGTGGTAATCACATCTTATGGCTTTCCTGGAGTGCCCAAATGGCCTGTTGGCCTAAGCGAGTCAAGGAATAAAACAACATTAAACGGGTAAAAATTAATTATAGCACAATAGTCAGAAGGATGATATTTGATCAAATTTTTTCTTGATTCCCTTCACACCAATGCTCCATGAATAGCTGTCTCATTATTCTATGCAATATTTTTGTAGAACATCTGGATTTGTCTAAATGTTTGTAGACAGTCTCTTAGGATTCTGCACAAGCAGGGAGTTGTTACATAGGTAGATAGATGTGCAGAGAAAAAGCTATGATCTTTACTTGTCTTCCATTCTATGTGGCCTCAGACTTCACAATAATCTCTTCTTCAAATCCTTAACTCTCTTGGTTAGCACTTAGCTTCAAGTACAACTTCTTGATTCAGTCTACAAGCAAAGGAGAGCCTGTTATACATCCAGTCAGTCATTATTCAAAAGGTCGGCATCCCTCATGTTCATTTCTTGCATGTTATGTTTAACCTAAATTTACCTTAACATTGATTTCTAGTAATGATATCTCAGGAAGCTGCTGGGCTAGGATTATGCACATGCAATTATGGGCAGAAGCACATTGTTACATGCAAGCTATAAATTTTGAGTCTTCCTAAGGTCTGCCTACATTTCTTCATGACACAACGCTTTGTTGCTGAAAGTGTTGCAAGGGACGTGCCTCACAGTTCGTGGGAGCATAGTGTCAGTGATGAGATTGGGGAGACTGAATAAACTAAGCATTTGTTTTGCCATAGCAGTGCCGTTAGGGAAGGTTTCCTGGAAAGTTAGAGGCAGCACATGTTAGCAGAGGAAGTAGACACTTGCGGGGTGGTATCCAGTCGTTTGTTTCGTGCAATGTAGGGTCTGGTTCTGTTCCATTTTTAAAGCAGTGGACATTTTAAGTTAATCTTGCTTTAGTGCTTGGGCTACAGCATATTGAATTAGCACATAATTCCCTAGGAAACTAACTCTACTCCTGACTCAGCATATCTTATTTCCATGTGTGCAGGAATGTCTTTGAGGACAAGACATTTTAACGTTCAGAGATGGGGAAGAAGGGGAAGTAAAACTAGCATCCAAACACCCCATAGACTGGAGATGAAGTGGGGGTGTTTCTGTTTAGATCCTGTCTTTCACATCTATTTTATTGCATTGACACTTCATGTTTGATCAAAGCACTATTACATTTGTATGTAGAAGAGAAAAATCTGAGTCTGGATCCAAACTTTGTAAGTTCCATTCAACATCAGTGGAGATTCGCTTTTCTCAGAGCTGATGGCTTACCCAGGTTGGGAAGAGGTATCCTATCTCTCAATTCATGTCCCTACAATGGCTATATTCCAGGTACCGTAACTCACCTGGGCACTGTTTAAAGATGTACCTGAACTGAAGTGAGTGCATTAGTCAGTCCAGCAATGTTCTTCAAGATATGAACATACTTAGCACCTTGTTGAATTTATGTCCTTACTTAGACATGCAGTCTCTCTTGTAACTTGTTCTGTAGGGCTTTTCAGAACATGATTAGCACTCATAAGGATTCAAAGAGGTAGCAGAGAAGTTCTTTTGAGGTGACAGAAGAGGAGTGGAAATCTTTTGCAGTATATGAGATGGTTTTACATGTTGAATAGCGGGCTGAGTTGCCCATTCTGCATGATTATGTAATGAAAGACCCTATTGTAACAAGGGGATACATGCAGGGGAACGGGGTTAGAGCTGCTCTGGGAACCTTCAGTCTGAACTTCCTGACCTTTCTGCAATTAAAATTTCAGACAGCCTCGCATGTGTGCATTCTTTTGACACTGCATTCGCTGAGAGGGTGGCTGTTTGGATTTTGGGCAGGAGACTAGAAAACGCTATTGGATAAATAAATGTAAATCAGCTGCAGATAGCATTGTGTGACTATCACTCCTCCCTAAAACTGCTGCAAATATGAAAGGTCTGTAATGCAACGAGTAGTTTATGTTAATAAGGTAATTTGAAAGGTGTTAGGGTGAGGTAAGGGAAAACAAAGTGAAGGATCAGTGAAGTGTTTATGAAATTGAGTCTGTTTTTCCTTTCACTGGCAGTGCAGCCCAGTGCTGCACAAAACATACAGTTGTTGCCCTCTTCTTTAACTCGTTTTCCTCTACAAATTCCAAGCAAGCCTAACACTTCTGAGTGTTAAGCATAGACCTATTCTTCAGACTCTCCAGCAACTGCCCTTTCAGTTACAGCTCTCAGTCTCCTGTAACTTGTTAATTAGATGCTGCATACCTGAATATGCTGGATGACTGTGTGAACTTTCTATGACTTAGTATTTACAGTGTACTAGCTCCCTCATGCCCTGTCTGAGTTTGGACTGGATAATGCAATACAATTGCTGCCATACAACGTACAAGCATGCCTTACAGGTGCTATGTTGGAGAGAAACGTGAGCCAGCCGTGAGTAACCTCAGTCCTGTGTATGAAGTAGTCTCATCTTCTCAGTGAGGTCACTTAGATCAAATGGATTTCCATGCTAAACTGTTCCTGAACTAGTTTTGATATCTGGACGGTGAAAACATAACAACTCTCTAGAGGCAAGGCCCGGACTCGGGCTTCAGACTTCTCTGCCATTCTTCATACACAGGCTTGTAAAAACTGCAAGCTTCACCTTTATTAACTCTAAGGCACTTCCAAGCTTTTGAAAATCGAAGCGTGCAGAAAACAGTATAGTTTTCTGCCTAAGCACTGCTAAAGACTTTCGTGAAAATGGTGATTAATGTCCTTGATTCTGGATAATGCAACACAATCAGTGACACTGAGTTCATGGAGGCTTTCTTTTCTTTCCCCCAACAACCCCCCTCCCAGGTCATGGGCTTCTGAAAGGGGAATATTTCCAGATGGAAAATGGACTATGCTCTACTCAGAGTGAGGCTTCTCTGGTATGAAAAGAATGAATAAACTATGATACATGTACTCCAGTGTACTGTAACTTTAGTAAATTCCAAGTGAGCTAAAAGCTTTATTCTCTGCAGCACAAGGCAGTGTATTCATTCACTGATTTCACCTTCACATGCTTTTTTTCCCAGTCCCAATATGAGGATAAGAAGCTTTTTAAAAAATATTCTGGTTATGAGTCATCCAAATGTCATAATCAAGGCCTAGTAATACCACACAATATCAGAATCTCATGCAAGGTATAACTCCCAGTGGGATGGCTGAGCCGTGTAGGGTTTCAGTCATAAGCTTCCCTGTCTAAATATATTTTGGCAGCACAGCTCAGGTCTAGAACTACTGTTAAGTCACAATCTAGAAAATCTCCCTAATATTACTAATTTGGGGAAAAAAAACCAAACCAAAACAAAGAAAGAATCAAACCTTACTTGGACGTGGTCACTGGCACAAAATACATCTGTTGTCTGGCTGAAGAAGATGTGCTCTTGAAGACAGTTCTCATCAGGGCTGAATTACTCAAAAACCTGTGTGTTGAGCTCTTTATAGAGCTAAACAGGTCTTTTGCAAGTATCTAGAGCACCAGTGACTTACTGAACTGCACAGGTAGAGTAGGGCGGGGAACTGGATTGGCACCATTATTCCCACATCCTGCTTCCGACCCTGTTTTGGATTCTCTGTATGGCACCTTTGTTTTCTTACAGAAGAATAAACCAGTATCTCCCTGAACTCAGGAAGTTTAATTAGTATTAAGTTGGGATCCTGTGGGAGACAGGCAAGTAGTGAAGACACAGATAATCTACTGGCAGTAACAGAAAGGTACTGTGGTGAATAAATCATGGTTTTCCAAAGAAAGATTACTTGACATCAGATTTCCCCTCAGGTAAATCCATGTGATTCAGTAACTGCGGCGTCAGCCAGGATGTGTCACATCAGGGGGTCAAGCAAGCTGTTTTTCACCTCTGTTCCAGTTCAGGTTTATTTGGAACTGAAATTGTTCCTGCTCAGTTTCAGTGCAGGACACTAATGGTTTGTTAACCACGTTGGTAACTTGGAACTGACTTACAACACTCAGTTGCTGGAAAAGGTCCAGCAGAACAGAGCTTTAAGCACACGGAAAATATTACCTCCACTTGCTGATTAACTAAAGTAAATTTTGAGAGGGTCTAGTTCCAGTTGAGGTTCCAAAAAGTTCCAAAACAACACTCCAGTTCTGTTTCAAAAGAGAAATTACATTTCTAGGTGTCTTTTGGTTGGGTTCATTTCTCTGGTTGCATTGCCAGCAACCATGTTTTTATCTCAGGTGTTTTAGTCACCTGCTCTAAGACGTGTTGGGTGCTACAAACAGAAGAGCCTCACTGACTCATTTACTCAGTATCCCTGATGAGATGAGTTTATTTGATTCCCTGTGTTTGCAATTCCTTAGTCCAGTTTAATTGTATTTGAAACAGTCAATAAAGCTTCTATTACTTTAAGAAACTACTGTTCCGATTAATAGATTTTCCCATCAGGAAGGTCTCTTAATTTTCTTACTATTTCTTCTAGCATCACTATAGATAATTTTTCTTCCAAGGAGGCCAGACCAATTAAAATTTGTGGTAGCTTTTTCTCCTTCCATGTGACTCCACACAGAGGTCCAGATTTGCTCTCCCCTGCGACCTCCTCCCCCGCATTGATAACTTACTCACATGAGTAGTCCCACAGAAAGGAACACACTTGTATGACTAATCTGCTCAGCAGCATTCAAAGTTCACTGTCTGGACTAGAATTAAATGAATTTCTGTAAAGTGTTACAGAGGTTGTAGAGGGGGTGGATTAAAACTCAGGAGTCCCTAGTGGCAAATGCCATACTTTGAGAAGTAGACCATTCTTCCTGTCTAGCTAAACTGAGTCTGGACACCAATTTTTTTTCTCAGATTTTTTTTTCCCCTTAAAAATAAATAAAATGCAAAGTTTTTTACCATTTTACTAAACCATGTATAAATTGTGACTTGTGTAAGGGTCTCTTCAGTCGTTAGTTGGATTAAATGAAAATGTTGATGGTGTTGTTTCTTCCAGACATTTGCTTACCAGATTTGTTGAGCTAGCAGATATGTTGCTGTATGTTAGCACATACATTACCTCAGCTTGAACTAATTTATGGGATGTGGCATCTCTGACAGTTCCCCTGTTAGAAACAACAACCTTAATCAGTCCCACTCAGAAACATGTATAATGCTGAGAAACTCTAACTACTAGTAGCTTTTCTCTTGATTAGGACTTTGGCACTGGTCCATTATTCAGCCCTCTGTGAACAAATGCGTAAAGCAGCTCACTGAAGCAGAGGTGGCATTGACAGACGGGTCAGTGATTTTTTTCTGTCAGGAAGAACAGAAATGGGGTGAGACAACCAGAGGACAGAGAAAGTCATACAAGAGAACTCAGCCTATTTCCTCCTTAAACAAAGATGTCTGGAGTGAGCCTGCACTGACCCATCGTAGCATTTATTTGTTGTTTCCTGGGATGCTAAGGAGGATAGAGTTTACTGAGGTAGTGGAATCTCTCTACAGTTATTTCCAAATATAAGGATGCTGAGGCTGGCTCTCTGCTGTGCCTCCAGGAAGACTGCAAAGAAGGAGCTGAAAGCCTGATAAAGTGAAATAAAAACTGGATTTGTGCTACTATGATTCCTCTATCATCAACTTAAGTACCTCAAAATTTATGTGGCTTTCAATGTAAGGATACCCAAAGGGCTGCTCCTGATTGTAGCAAAGTTACATATCTGTTCATGGACTACTCTGGAGTTTGGGAGGACTAGCATCCTAGCTATAATCTGCTTTGTCTTGCCTTGCCTCTCATGCTAAGAACTGCATAAGAGAGCTACTTGTTAGCTGCATAGGCTGTGGCCACTTTCTCAGCAGAGACCTGAATTTAGCCTGGCATCACCTTCAGCACCATTTTAACCGAGGAAAAGAAAGGAGAAGCAGGAACAGAGGGTTAAGAATTTATTGAGATGCTAGTTTTAGTCAAGTATGATCCTCAGCCCATCTGTTTCTGCAGCTTGTCTCATACCTCAGGAAAATAGTTAAGGAAATTAGCTAAAGGAATTAACTTTAAAGAGTGACCAATATTTTGAATTGTTTTCCTCAAAATTTGCCAAAAATATTTTTTTCCTTTTAACTCAAATTTTCTCGCTGCCTCTTCCTTTATTTTCCAACTAAGTGAGCTGTTGTTTTAAAAATTATTTGACTGTCCTTTAAAGAAAAAACGAGGAAAAACAGGAGGCAACTAAAATATTGGTCAACAAACTCAGACAAAACCTTGCAAAGTTTTCATTTTTCACTAAATTACTTTAAACTGTGAGAAAGAAAATCCCTATAAAGTTTGATTTGACCTTTTTTTCTACCTAAAATGCATTGATGCGCAGTTAGGATGGATGCCTCCCAAGGCGGTGAGTTGTATACACCAGAGGAGGAGATGCTGAGCAAGAGTGTGAGTACAGCCCTGCAGCCCACCCTGAGAAATTGGCTCATGTTGAAGGGCCCGCTTGTGGGTGTGAAGCAAGCCTCTTGCTAAGCCAGTGTAACTCACCCTCATGGTTAGCAATTTTACACCCTAAAATACCAGGTATTTCACCCTGATTCTGTTTGAGACAAAAAAAAAACTATTCTAAAAAAGAAAAATGTGGTTATTTTTGTCAGTCTGGGTAGGGTGGAGTTGCTAGCAGTGAACCAGACACTGGAGCTGGCAATGCACCGCACTGAGCTGGGCAGTGAGGAAAACAGAGCTATTTTCAAGCATTCTCAAGTTTCTGTTTCAAAAGCTCCACTTCACATTGCACTAAACCCTGCCTTGACTCTCCTGCCCTGCAGAAGAGGCCATTCTGCCCTACCCCAGGGCAATAACACCAGGGCATGAGGTTTCAGCCCGTGGCTTAGGATTTGAGTGTTACTTCCCAGAGGGCTGCAGAAGCTGGCCAAGCATTGCAAGCTTGCTGCTGAGGGCTGCTGCTTGTCCTACCGGGGCCAGAGGCTGCCCTGGGGAAGATGTAGGGGAAGGCTGGAAAGGCCCTGGTGGAGATGTGCTGCAGAGGGGAGGTGAGGGGCTGGTGGTTGACCATTGGCAGTTGATGACTGGTGGCTGGCCATTGGTGGTTGGAGACTGAACATTCCAGCACCACAGCTGGGAGGGGAGGGTCGAGCCCTGGGCAGGACATGGGGAGCAGTTGGCTGAGGGCAAGGGCTTAGGGCAGCTGCTCCTGAGGAGCAGTGAGGGGGACTGGACTGTGGGCAGCCCCTGCTCAGGCATGAGCTGGTGGTCATGGCTCCCTCGAGCTCACTTGAAGATGGGAGTAAGCTTGTGCTCTCTGTTTGTCTGGTCTTTTGTTTCAGCTGCTGCCATGCAGCTCCCTGTGGGCCCCTTTCTCCTGTTTGCCTCCACCCCACCACTACTTGCTTTTACTCACAAATTCCTCTACTGACTCCCCTCCTCTGTCCCCAAGCAAACCAGCATAGTGGGACCCAAGGGCCACTACACAACCAGGGTCCCATTTGCTTTTCCCATCTTACACAGTCATGGCAGTCTAAACTAATGCATGGTGGCCAAGCTGCCCTGCAGCCAGGCTGTATGGGCACTTCATGTGGGATTTAGGTGAGGCTCAGGATACTTGGGTAAGGACGAAAGTCCTGGTTCATCCTGCTGCTTTTTTCAAGCCCCATGTGCCTTGGAAGTATTTTTAGCTGTCTGACTAATATCCTACTCTCGTGTTACCCCCACCAAAGACTAATGGGATGCGTAACTATCTGGAGTACCTGCTACTCATGTATATATCCTAGCTGACTGAAATAAGAGGACATTTTCACCCATCTAGAATGCAGTAGGAGGAACAGAGTTGAGAACATGTAATAATTGAAAATAGAAATAGGCATAGATGAGTCCATTTTTTCCCAGATAATAGTGTCTTGTGACCTGAGAACTATTAAAACGAATAAGACAACAGTGCAAGAAAAATGATGCCTGGAAAAGAGATTGTAATTACCTCTGGTGTTCTAGCTGTACCCTTTTAGGATTAAATTCGCTTAATAATCTGTAACCACTTCCCCTCCCTCTGATTTAATGGGATTAAGGCAAATGTATTTGACTGTGTACTAAGGGCTGAAGAAAATAAAAGACAAAAAGACTGTCAAAAGCCAAAAAGTTTCTTGAAAGCCAAAAGTTTGTAAGTCAAACTTTCCTCAGGTTTTTCTTCATATGCCTAACTTCTGTGTGTTAAGATACATGGAACTCTCTTCTCACTGGTAACTCTAAGGAGGACTAGGAGACTCAGAACTTGTACCTCTAGGTTTGTTTCTTTCAGTACACCATGCTCCGACTGCCGGCATCCCATGAGAAGCAAATTGCCATGACTAATAAGTTCCATCTCACACTTCACATGAAGAGGTTTGGTGGCTTTTTCCAGAGCCTTAAATTGAATCAGGGATAAGCCAACAAAGAGATTACAGACATATCAAGAGTTTACTTTGCATGATTGCCACATATTTGCTGCCAGATACAGTATCCTGTTTTCCCTCTACACTTCATTTGGAGATCACATCAAATAAATCTCAACTTCTCAGTTATGTAGAAATAAAGCAAGCTGCGCTCCAGTTTTGAAATGCTTTTTATTTAGCAAGAAATGAAAAAAACAGGCATTATGCTGAGGGAGCTTGCAGTGATTTGAGAAAAGATCACAGTGAAAAGTTTTTTCAAGTCTATTTTGGGAGACAACCTGTGAGCCCAAATCATGACTAACAGGATTGGTGGAGGGAGGACAGAAAAACAACTCACTGTGGGCTTTTTCACTTAAAAATACTTTGGTTATTTACTGAGAGCTTTTCCTCTGAGCCCTGACCTATTTCCACCTGCTGCATGGCATTTGATGAAGCAAATTACTATAATGAATCCATTGTTGCAGTTAGAAATAAATTTCCTCACTGGCAGAGGATAGATTTTAGGATGCTTTTTTCAGCCTTACAGTCAGCACATACCTGGGTGGATGCTCAGGTTTCTGGAGTAGCTCCTGGTGCTGCCTCTTTTCTTAGGCCTCATGATGTGACTGAGCACAAGTGACCTTTTCTCTTTGATCTGTAGAGACCAGAGTTAGTCTCGGTAGCAAAGCTGCTGCTTGTTACCCAGCAATGGTGAGTCCATAAAAAACACTTCATCTTTTATCTGTCACAATGAAGCCCGTTGTGTTGAATTGCCAGCATAAAACCAGATTCAGGCCAATTACTCTGCAAACATTGGTATATTATTTGGAAGGTTTAGCTGTCTTTAGTTGCAGTCAGTAAACAGGAGGACTAAAAATGATCCTACTGCTCTTGCAATAGACAGTTGCTGGTGAATTGTCATGGTTTAATCTCAGCTGGCAACTGAGCCCCAGCCAGCAACTAAGCCCCACACAGGTGCTCACTCACTCCCCCCAAGTAGGATGGGGGAAAGAATCAGCAGTATAGAGAGAAAACTTGTAGCTCAAGATAAAGACATTTTAATAGGTAAAGCAAAAGTCATGTGCACAAGCAAAGCAAAACAAGAAATTTATTCACTACTTCCCATGGCTGTCAGGTGTTCAGCCATCTCCACAGAAGCTGGGCTCCATCATGCATAATGCTGACTTGGGAAGACAAACACCACTCTGAACATCCCCCACATCCTTCTTCTTCCCCCAGCTTTATATGCTGAGCATGACATCGTGGTTGAGATGGATTGAGAACTGGCTACATGATAGAGCCCAAAGAGTGGTAATCAATGGTGCCAAGTCTGGCTGGAGACCTGTAACTGGTGGTGTCCCCCAAGGATCAGTGCTGGGTCCAGTCCTGTTCAACATCTTCATCAACCACCTCGATGAAGGGACAGAGTGTCTTCTCAGCAAGTTTGCTGATGATACGAAACTGGGAGGTTTGGCTGATACACCAG
>JAVSBS010006251.1:35786-55156 GCA_033124195.1 Coracias cyanogaster
TGCCAGCGTGTGGGGCCATGCTTGCCTCTGCCAGATGCCAAGCGAGAAACTTGCTGCCTTAAAGGAGCAACTTTCTACATATGGTTGTGGGATAATACCAATTGAGCTTCTAATCAGATATTAGTGGACCCTAAGGGGAGAGGAGAAATTATGGAAGGGG
Organism: Coracias cyanogaster; assembly: GCA_033124195.1. Taxonomy (NCBI): domain Eukaryota; kingdom Metazoa; phylum Chordata; class Aves; order Coraciiformes; family Coraciidae; genus Coracias; species Coracias cyanogaster. The sequence continues at coordinate 35,947 of JAVSBS010006251.1, forward strand.
CAAGAGAGAACCTGAAGGAAAAAGCCTGAAGGGAGATGGAAAAACAGGAAAAGGACAACTGTAGCAGACTAAATGAAATGTGGGACTTATTTGTGTATGCATGAAAACAAGGTGGAATATAAAGAACCACAGAGGAAGAGGCTGTTGGAAGAAAGAAGGAGACATAATTCAGATTTTATTTTTATGACAGACTTGAGTTGTCTGTGAACAGCCTGGTTCGTAAATAGTTAAACTGAATATCTTGAATAACCTATAGAGTGACATTTGTTTACATAAATTATTCACTGAATACCTAAAATAACAAACCCCGTTGTTGTAACTGGCTTTCAAGCAAAAAAAAAACAGTGAAATTTTCAATACCTATTTCAAATATCTGGAGTTTAGATATGTTTTTATGTATGTCAGCCACAAATACACTTGAGGTGTTATTAGATGGCAAGTGTGATCAACTGGGCATTTCCTTTGCATCAAATGCTATTGATTGCTGAGCTCAGAGAGCCATTGTCTGCTGAAAATGTGGAGTATTTGAGCTTTTGCCAGTTTCTTGTTGCTGAGCAACAGCATTTGTCCCTTCCAGTTTCTTGTGTGTATGTAGCTTGTACATATGGATTAAACCGAATGTAGAACGAAAACTATCTTAACTATTTAATGACCATATAAAATGTCTCCTCTGTTTCAAAACTAAGAGCTTCCAGGTAGCAAATTTTCTGGATTTTCCTACACAGCTTGGGCTAGGGAGATGACATGGCTGTCAGGGAGCACACAGAGCAGGGACAGGGAACCCAGGAGTCCTTGTGCCAGTTGGGCAGGAGCTCCAAGCCAGGGCTCAGCCATGCAGCCGAGCAACGGAGAAGGACAGATCTGGGACCATGGCCAGCCCCAACCAAGGGCCCACATCATAAGACTGTATCATGGTGATGGGGTGGGCCCAAGGTCCAGCCAAGAATCAAGCAAGGGGCAGCCACACAGCCCTGGGGTGTTTGGGCAAGGCTATGGCGGTTGTAATGGTCTGAGGCCAGGGTAGGACAAGGGCCCGCGGTTTGGGCCGTCTTGGCAGGGCCTGTCACCAGGCAGGGCTGTGGGGAGCTGGAGACCAGCCCTGCTGTGGTGTCACTGGGGTAGGGGCTGATGGCCCTGGAGTGCTGGCATGGGGTCTTGGGCTGTGGGCAGGGTGAGGGAGCCCCAGTCTCCCCAAGATCCTGACAGTAGTGTTGGTAAACATCTTTAGTGAGAGTCACATGTAATGACTGTGCAAGCAAAAACATTATTATTCATTAACAATGAGATTGTCTTCCAAAGCTTGGACTGTCAGCAAGACTGTCAGTGAGATCCATGGGTAGGTAAAAGTGGGATTCACCTGACAGTGCTAAAGATTATTTCGACCTTTTCATCAGTCACTTTGAAATGTCAGATGTTTTCTACTGACTCCACACAGTACGTTTATCTCCTTTAAGCAGTTCTTTGTCCAATATTTTAAATTTTAATAATGAGTTGAAATAGCTGGATGTTAATTAACACAACAAAAAGTTATTTCCTTTGTATTTCCAAATGGGAAACCTATAGGTAAATTCAAGTTCACTTATGTTCAAGTATGAAGTCATCATTGAAGCCAGCTTCCAACTCTTTTAGCTCATATGAGGTCCACAGTGCTTAATTAGAGCATTTTCATGACTCACTGATGAAGGTCAACAGAAAATATCTTACGTGTGATAAGAAACAGTCATGTTTGATTGAGTTACTCATATCTGAAAGTGCTTTGGTCAAACTCTGATTCATCTTTTTTATTCTAGCTGTTCTAGCTGGAGTCTTAATGGTTTCAGCAGTGGAACTTTTGCCTGCCAGCTGAAAAAGTAATTAGTAGTAGTACAGCAGATGGAGACTTTTCTAGAGTATATCTGATTTGATAACTAAAGAGATACATTGGCTTAAACTTAAATTCTGAAGAGCTATTACAGATTTCCATTAAGAGGTAGCGTTGGTCCAGGAAATGCTGGTCATAATTTTCTCTCTACATTCAGTGCTGTCTGCATCAATATCTAGATAGTGGCTGCTGTCTCCTTCAAGAACAGTGTGATGTGTACATGACATGTAACTTTACAGGATGATTGTCACAGTAAGTAAGAAAAGAGATCTAGTCAGCTGCAAGGTTTTTCTGTGAAAAATGTATTTTCAGGATCGGAACAAGAGATTTCAAAGGATGTATAAAAAATGATTTTTTTAATTTCATGAAAACTGCAAGTCTTCTGTTCTTGTATACCTCTATATTGAGTAAGTGAAAAAGGTATGAAAGAATTTCTCACTTGTAGCTCATGCATGAAGATGATTTCTCTATGAAAGATCATAGAAACTTACCACAAAAAAAGTTATTGTGTACATCTAAATTCCTCAACCTCTCTCTAGACACGAATATTCCTTCTTTGGATGTATCGAAACACCTCAAATCTTTGAACTGTTTCAGATATTCATCACTAATTGTAAAACTTCCCTCCTGTTCTAGTGCCTTGCCAAGACTAGCAAGATTTATCTCTACATCTGTTATCATTTTCTCCAAGGCAAAGAAAGCACACCACAGTATCTTCTGGAGGAGTCTGGTAACTGGAAGCAGAGATTCTAAACTACCCAGTAATGTCCATGTCTTCCCCCAAGCTGGTGGTTGTCCTGTGTGTGGAAGGCCATTTTATGTTACTTTAAGGATTGTGATTGTTCTGTTTGAATGCATGCTGCTTGAATTCCTACATTTTAAGGAAACTGGATTTTTTTTCTTTTCAGTGCGGAGTGTGGAAACAGGTATATTAAAATGAGTCTTTAAATATTCCTGGTCTTATTTCCCTAAATAAAGTATTGTGGTTTTCCTTTTTTCCCCTCTGACATAGGTGGCATATTGCAGAATAAGTGCAGGTATATTAGAAGACACTTAAAAACAGCCATTTCTGTTCACCTAAGCAATCCTGTATTCAGGATCTCCCAGAATGGAGGCGAGATGTGTAGGAGTAAATGACACAGCTTATCAAGAACTTATCAAGAAGAATTTGATACATTTTATTCCCTGGCCATTTTGGCTTTTGATTGCGTTTCTTTCTGTCAAGGATGCTCTGTTCACATGTTGATTCAGTCATGGTTTGGAAATAATAATTGGCTTAATAATAAGGTTTCACCGTAAGTTTTAAATTAAAGTAATGTCACTATAGCTAATCTATTATAGTCATGCCTTGTTAATATAAATTATTAATATATATGATTCACCAGAAGTGATTCTACTCTGTAATAAATAAGCAAAAGTATAACTGGATGGGAGACATTAGGAAATTAAGCTTTGAGGTTGATAGGTGGAAACTCCTATCAACAATAAGCCAACTGGTACCTTTACAGTTCTGTTAGAGAAATATAACAAATCATGCGTAGTTAAAGTAAAATATGGACATAAGGCACACCCTAGATATTTCATTAATATTAAAACAGAAGATTTCTGCAGGAAAAGGGTATAGCTGCTGAATTAATAACATCATTTCTTAAGATGGTGTGTTGGTCCTATCCTCTGATTTTTGCACAGTGATTTTGTGTGCCATTACCTGCACACTGTGTACCTTTTTTAACACTAAGCACTGAACAGCAAGAGAAAGATCTGGAGAAGTACAGAAAGTAACAACTATATGGATATCCTACCTCTAATACAAATGCTATAGTTCAATATTAATAATGCTGAAACAAAATTTTCAGCTGAAATAATCTCAAATCCTTGTTAAATCCTAGAAGCAGCAACAACCTCCATCACAGCAACACTACTGCTGCAGCACAAAACTGATGCATTCAGTTCTGCAATGTGAGTCTACCAGCAGCCTTGCTGAAGCCAACTCCTGTGAATAAAGTGCTGGAGTTCTACTTTAATTTCAGATTTATCCAAGTATGGATCTACATACTGAGTTAGATCAAGGTTTCATATAATCGAGTTAGGATTTACCTAGAAAGTTAATGGAAAGCACATCTTCCCTTCAGTCCCTATAGTCATTATTTTGGATCATGCTGCACATATTTCTTGGTCATATGACATAGAAGCTCCTCTAAAGCCCCACAGGATCTGCATTAAAGGTGATATTTAGTTACTTGTGACAGCATCACAAATTGTGCAAGAACAGGAATGCCACTTACCTGATGCAATTCATACTTGCAGCCAGAGTAATTTTAATTTGCTTCAGCTGCTCCCCAGAATTTGTACTAAACTGTTTATGCAAATTTCAAAGCTCTATGTTCAGAAATGCATTGAGTTAATGGTCTTATGAAACTAATAATCGTATGTCATTGCAAAGCTGACTGTTTTGTGGCAGCATGAATGGAAATAATGATCAGTGGTGGTATTTTGGTACAGAGTAGACATACTTATTTTAAGAATTTAAAGCTTAAATTTGTAACCAGTGTTACTGAAGGAACAGACTAGAAGGAAGCCTCTGCATTTTACTTTGGTTTTGGAGAAAATATCTTGAAATTCTCTTCATAAATGGAGTAAACTCCAAGTTTGACTATCCTGAAGTTGTTTAACTCCCACTACAGCTGCAGTACTTCTGCAGGAGGAAGTACTGGAACTGTACTTCTGTAGGAGGCCTTCTAAATTCTAACCAAATTTTATTCATGGCCAGTTTGTTTCTGTTTATGCCAACATTGTCCCTTAGATTAAATAGTTCTTATTCCTCTCCCTTTTTTATGCCTATAGTATTCATAGAGAGTGACTATATTCCCTCTCAGCTTTTGTTTTGCTAGGCTAAACAAGGCAAGCTCTGTTGACAGATGGTTGGCTAGAACCCAGCCAGGCGAAGCTGACACATCAGCTTCAGAAAGCCAGGAGCAATCACTCTTTGGAGGTTACCTCCAGACTCTAATGCAACCCATCAGAGATTTGAGAGGAAATAAACATTCCCTTGGGCTGTAGCTGTCTCACTTCTTCCCATTCCCCAATTACCAATACACCATGAAGTAATTTTTTTTTTAATAATTGTCAGTCAGAGGCTCAAGCCCTTTTACAGACATGGGAATTGTAATTGTAGCGTGAGTTGACATAACCAGACTACTTTTGATCTAACTAATTTGTACAACAAATTAAATGAAAGGTGAGGAGACTGAAGGTAGGGCAGTAAAAAGGCATCACAAATTTGAGTTCTTATTTCACAATTTGAAATATGAAAAAGTTCTTGCTATTAGTGTTATTGCTTCCTTTCTTCAAGATGAGATTTCCTATATGTATGTGTGTGACAGTCATACCAGTGTCTGCTGTGTGTACATATTTTTCCCTGATGCTGAAAAAGAGCTCTTTGCTTGTGGAAAACCAGAACTGTACAGAAATCATTGATAAATCCTGGATATTTTTGCCCTTCGTTTCTTTAATATGGACTTGGCAACAATAAATAATTTCTCATTTTGAGCCACAAATGTCATGGCAAAAATTCAAACCAAGGTATGTGCTTCCAGTATAGAAAAGGAGCTGCTTGTTTCAGATTTAAAGTTAATCTCCTTCCCCATCTTAAAAATATTTTGCAGTCATGAAGTGGATTCTTACCAACAGTGCTGGCTGCTTGTCAACATGGGTGAGGTAATCCCTGCATATAGTGCTCAGTCTGAGGAACTGGCTCATCTCCAAACTGTAAAAATGAATAGGTTGGGCTGTTGAAATAGGCTTTCAAATCTTGTTCCTGTAAATCTTACATGGGAAAAATATGGATTCTGCCACCTATAGATAGTATTATGACTAAAAATCTAGTAAAAATTTTCCCCATGTATATGTTTTGCTTTTAAAGAAGTGAAATCTAAAAGGAGTATTTATCAGGACCAGTGATCCATACTTTGCTATTTGTTTCCCCCCCTTCTGTTGTCAGTTCCTTCCATCCTTTCTTCCTTCCTCCTCCTCACTCCCTCCTTGTCTCTACTCCCTCCTCAATCCCTTCTCTCCTTCCTATTCTCTTTCTATTAGCCAGGTTTTTCTATTTTATTACACACCATGGGATGATTTCTGCTGCTCAAATGTTTACATTGGATGAATCAGGGACATAATTTTCTGTGCCAAAATAAGTCTCGTAGCATATTTCTTGACTTATTAGAATATATCTTGTCTAATTTATGCTAAAATTTTCTATGTTCAATTTATCAAACTTGTTCTTTTTTTCCACATAATTTTCTTTATTTCCTAATTCTTCCTATTTGTCTTTGTTTTCTTGCTAAAACTGTATTTAAATGAATTGGAGAAATATGAGAATTGAAAAAAATACATTCCATTTGACACTATTGACGTGTTGCTTATATGTTATGTCATTTTCCTGTGTTTCATCCTTCGTGTGAGTGAGCATGACTAAATCCTTCAGCAGGAACTGAAGCTTTGTTGGCTGTGTATGAACTTCTGGCTTTTCAACTCTATCATAATATGGGTAATATGTTTATTTGTTACACTGCCCTCAACAGAGAATGCTGCTGCAGAGAAAAAGAACTTCACCTTACACAGGGGTCTGCTAACTGGATTTTTGCAGCTGTATGAAGTTCCATTTCAGTAAGGATAGCTGAAAGAACCGGACCCAAATACATATTATATCCAGTATCTAAGTAAACATTTTTAATATCAATTAAAATTAAAATTAAATTATCAACTAAAATGTTGCCATTTTCATCAATAAAATTCATATTCACAGATATTCAAACAGCAGTCTTTGGTTGCAGAGAATTCAATATTTGCAAAGGTAATTTAAAAATAAAACCCAATTTTATTTGGACAGCAACTGAGCAGGGAAGACCTGCAAAATATCTAATCAGCTCACTTTGAAATCTGAAATTCTTTTAAGTATAACATGGCTCTGTCACATGTACAAGATGTTCATTAAAACATGTCTGCCTCAAATCTTTAGTGTGCTTGTGAGCGTGGGGGCAGGGACTGGGTAGAAGACAAGTGCAGGAAAGGCAGCTGCTATCAGTGCAGAGGGAGAGAGCAGGGAGAAAATATGGGAGAGGAGAAAAGGAAGAAAAAATATCACAGTCAAACACTTTCCATCAGCATCTTCAGAGCCGTGATAATGAATGGCCTGAGCTGAGTGCCACAAGAAACTAGGACTTGACAGACGTACAAAAAAATCCATCAAATATAAGAGCAGTGCTAACCTGCCTCTGTACTGGTTTGCACAGACAGCAACTCAGAATGATTCCTTACATCCAAGTCTTCCCAATGCCCCCATACACTTACTATTCCTTCTTTAATGTTTCTCTTTGCTTGACTGGATTTCCATATGTTGTACTCTGCCTTACTGCCATATGGTGCACTGAAATGTAATAGCTTCTACATAAAGTTGTAAGCAAAGCATTCCTTAATCAGCTGCAGGATCACATTTCAGTCTTCTCTTTGCAAGTAGCCCTGTCAGTTTCTGAATGATCATCTAATGTGATTTTTATTCCATTTACCTTGGCTGCAAACAGGTATTGCATACTGATACCATTTCTTCCCATTTGTATTTTGAGTGGTTTCTTGAAAATATTTAGCTCTCAAAGGAATACTTTCGCTCTGATTTTTCATTTTTGGCCGTTGCTGTTGGTAGTTTTTGTTACAGTTATTAGGGCCTTTATTTTTAAGCTTGGTTGTTCACAATTATAAAGTTAACAGTGTGGTAAGATGTTTCATTGCTTAATATTCTCCAGTGATGAGATTATAGAATTTTAGTGACCAATTCTTGATAATTACTGCTTTAACACAAGCAGGTTATTTCAAAAATAAAAGAAACTCCAGGACAATAATGAAGAAATAACTGATCAAACAGAACCATTTTTATGTTTTGTATTTTCCATGCTTTAAAACTTGTTCAGCACAGCTCTGCATACATTTTACTCCACATCTTATCATGCATGTGTATGTTATCACAATAACTTTCTCGAATGGGACAGTGAGACGTGGTGTCATTGGCAGGAACATACCATAAAGGCAAGGGCAGGTTATAGTAATTCTTGAAGAAATAACCGCTAGAGGCAAAATCCCTTCCAGGGGCTTACTGAAGGTGATGTAGCTCTGTTTAATAGTGGGTTAAGTGTTTTTACGTGCAAGAAGACAACATCGTACTCTTGTGCTCTAAACTGCCTCTTGAATCTGGCCAGGGACAAGACTGATCATTGAAAGACCTTACTTTCAAATCAGTTCTGTTTTGATAGTTCAAAGTCAATATTGAAACACACAAATGTGCTTCATCTGTCAGAGCATGGTAAAGGGAAGATGGCTGGAGTAAAGATGAGCATGAGCAGAATGCTTCTGTGCTGCACATAGTTCTAAATTATTAAGCTTTATGAAGCCCTGAAATGGGTTACTGCTATTAGTAGGGGTGGAAGAAGTGAAATGACAGGGTTTTAGACTTCTTTTTTTATAAACTTATTATTAATTATATTAATAATATAATTTTATTTCATTAATTATATTTCAGATTGACTATAAACATGGTGTACAGTGTAGAAGAAATACCCATTTCTTGTTCCAGTGATTCTGAAGAAGAAAGAGAGTGTTTTGTCTTGTAATATTAAACACACTGAATCAGAATTCTCTTTGGTCCCATAAATGTGTGTATACCACAAAAAACTCCTTTGAGGACGTTGGAATTACACAACTGGTGCATAGGAGAAAGGGACTGGGTTCTGAGGAGTAATTCTATACTGAACATTCAAAGAATGCCATACCAGCTGTTCTTAAGGAAGATGAAAGGGTGGATTTCACTACTGTAACAGTGTTGAGGGTTGCTCAGCATACAAAAAACCAAGGAAGCAGACTTGTTTAATTCCACTGTTGTTTTGTTTTTGTTTTGTTTGTTAAAGCTTGTTTGCCATATTTTACAAGGTAATGACTTTTTCTAGGTACTAAAGGCTTTCTTCCAAGCTGTTAATACCTTGAGCCTCTAATGTTGCGTTTAGCAGGACTAGAACCTTTAATATGTCTGCTCTAATGTTGTTCCTGCTAAATTCTGTATTTTTGAATAACAGAGAATTTATATTCAGTACTGTTTCCATTTCTATTATATTATTCAGGTTATTGTACAAAATACCTGTCAGTTGCCAGTTCATAACGTAGCATTTTCAAATGTTTATTGCAAGTGTGACAGTGACTGTGAAGATGTTGGGTGCATTTCCCAAAAGTGAACAAATTAATCTCCAGGAAGAGAGGACAAACACAAAGATAGCTTTGCAGTATATTCCCTAGCAGATGTTGCTGCATAATAAACATTGCTCCACAGGGAAAGCCACAGAAATTTGCTTGTGCACTTAAACAGTTTTTATGAGAGACAGAAAATGTTCCCACTGAGCGCTAGGTACAACCCAAACTGTATAGTCTTTGTGGGAAGCTGGTTCTGACAGATAAATATATAGTTAACGAGGAATAAAAGGTGGTACTGATGCCTTAACTTGAGAATACGTTGCTCCAGAAATCAAAAAACATGTTCTTAAGAGATAGAGCCTTGGTTACATCACTGCTAAGCATACGTTCTCTGGAAGGAGCTGGCCATTCTAATGATGACAGCTGGCATCTGGTTTAAAGCTTTTATACTTTTTGGATTAGCTGGTTCTTAAAATACACAGGCTGGCTCTTAAAAGTTATACTAATGACTTCAGAGAGAGAAGCTGAAGAGAGAGACACCTGAAGTACATGGCTTTGATATTATTAGGTAAAGTATCCTAACTGGGGATCTTGAGGTAGAGATAATAAAACACTTTAGAGAAAGAGGTTAAAGAGTGAAAGGATTTATGTTATTTTAACTATGTTTTCATTTGTCTGCGCATCTGAGCTGCAACATATCTTGGAATTCCCAAGTAGTTTAAAAAAGCAATTCTCTCAGTGAAACTTCACAAAATAAGTATATTAAACTTGTCCAAATACTTGTTGCACTATTGATTTTGTATCACCAGTTCTTTGATATCCATAACTGGCACAACAGCCACAATCAATCTCTTTGAGATAATATTCCTGAAATTTAATAGTGAAAGCAGCAGGAATTCCCAAGGCCTTTTGCTGAGAACTCTCTTATAGACAATACCAACATTTAACACAGAAATTCTTGTGAAAATAGCGTGAAGAACAGACAGACCTAATTGTCTTAAGCCTTGGTTTTTGTTTTTCTATACTCAGAATCCACAAAATTAACTGTACACTTACGGATATGCAAGCCGAAAAAATTGCAAAGATACATTTGTGTAAATGTAAATATTCAAAATGGTAAGTCTGAGGCTGAAGATGAATGTTTTGTTACAATTCTTTAAATCTAGAGGGAAAACTAAGATGAAAATTGGCTCTTCAATAATGAATTATATTCTATTTAATGGATTGGTTTTCAACAGCACTTACTACTCTTTTCAATTTCTTCCCTTTATTATTTCTGTAAAATGTCTATTGCTATGAACATCACTTACAGCTAAGAGGTGTGGCTCCTTCCGGTTTTGATTGCTGGGCACAGGTCTCACTTGATGCCTTTTGACACCTGATGTAGCCCTAGGAACCTGATTCTGGTAGCTCCTTATTTCTAATCCACCTGGGATCATTCTAGCCCGTTCCATCTCTTTGAAGCCAGCTCATAGTGCTTTATTCCTACTAATGTAGCATGATAAGTAAACCACTGAGACCACTACATTGGAACATAGTCCTACAGATTTGTATCCCCGGTACTCAAAAATCTGTTTTACAGACAAAAATCTTCACAATAGAAGAACAACAGCTTCTACTTGTTATTTTCATTCTGTTTGGATGTGTTCAATTCCCTGATTTAATGATTTTAGAGTTCTGTTTACTTTGCACTGAAGGAGCAATTCTACTGCTCAGACACTTAATGCTATTAATTAGCAATAATGCATATAACCATGAACATTAGAGCTAGATAAATGCCTCCTACCATTTTAATTATCTTAAAAGAGATACAAAAGAAAGACAGACCTGTTTATTTAACAGCTGAAAGAGAAAACATTCATCTGTTGGCCATACATAGCCTTTGTATCCTTGCTAAATTACGTAGTTATTACCAAATTACGTAGTTAAAATAGGCTGTCAAAACCAAATTCACATAGTGAGAATTTTTATACTAAAAATGCAATTAAATACTTTTATTTATTGTGTTTTAGTTCATTAGCCAGAAAGATTCTTCTCTTAATATGCAGCAAGCTCAATTATTCATAAGTAGCTTGCTTTGCAATGCTTCCATTGGAATAAAAAGAGGAAGATCTAGATTACTCTTTTCTTCGCTTAATGTCTCATAGCTAGAGAGCGTATAGCCTACTTATCTCATTATTAAACCCAGGCTTTAACTATGGACTAGCACTATGAGTTTGTTAAATTCCATAATATATCGCCTGTCATAGTAAAACTCAATACCAATTTAACTAGGGATTTTGCTTAAAATAACTCTTAGGTTCTGGATGGAATATGAACTATATATTATAGGTGTTATTTTAACTATTGCTAGTTAACATAAACAGTATCTCAACGGCCTTTTGAATTTCTTCAATCTATACTTGTGCCAAAGCTTGGCCCGTGTTCCACTGCTTAAGGTTAGGACATGCACAGGGGAAGAAGATTGAAAGGTGGAGAAGATTTGGGACACGTAACACTCTAAACACATACCTACCCATATCTTAGCAGAGCAAGTGGAATTACGAGTAAGCTGGTTGCTGTCTGCCTTTGAGGTACTGTCATGTTATCGCTGTTTGAGATGCAAGTTTGCCATTTGAGAAGGCATCAAAACCATGTCTTGGGAACTGAGCAGTTTGTTGGGAGACTGAACTTAGCTCTTGTACACTGTGGAGCCACCGTTCAACATGTGCTGCCTCCAGGAACTGAGTAAATTTAGATCATGCTCAGTAGGAGTTTGATTCTTGGATGTCACAAACATGATGGTAGTCCCATTTGCACTACCAAGCATGCCATCACATATTTGAGATGTACACTTGGCAAAGAATGAGTGTGTTCCTCAGCCTGAAGGCCCTAATGTAGTTGTATTGCTTACTGCTCAACAACTGCACTGCTTAACCAACAGAAAATTAATGAAAACTGACAAAAAGTTATTGCTCTGCCTGGGTTAAAGACAATGGGTATGAACGTGCATAGAAAAAAGATAACTGGTAAACAAAATGGCACACTCACCATCACGTGACCCTTCTTATTGGGAAAAGTTGCATCTATTAAAGCTGTTTTTTCAAATCAGGATTGCTTTCAAAGGTCAAACCCAGCATTTGCATATCCTTTGCAATTTAAATAAGTTCTGTTTCAGCAATTAGTGGAGGAATGGCTGGCTGGATAAAGGAGGGTGTCATGCACAGCTAGCAGAGCACAAGCAGTCTCTGGGATACCCAGGGAATACCCAGCAGATAGGGTCACTTAGCAGAGACAAGTATGGCTTGTGTCACCAGGCAGTGGAGCTAAGACCCCATCACATGGAACAACTCATGGAGCACAGACCAGCCCAAGACTCCACCCTGAGCAATGGCTAAAAAGTGAGGGAGAGGAGTGAGGCAAGACATGGCCAGGAAAGCCAGGAGGAAGGTAAGGCACTGCTGCAGGAGTGGCTGGCAGAGCACAAGGTGGCATGAAAGCCCAGTGCTGGAAGGCTTAGCTGTGTGAGGGGCAGCCAGCCAAACATGGAGTTATGTAGAACCATTCCCCCCACCTTATCCATTCAGTTGCTTCCAGGCCTTGCTTCTCCACAATACTTAACAATTATACTACAGAAACCAGCTGACTTAATAGTTGCTTTCCCAGAGGAAGAGGAGCATAAATTGTTATAGTTACCTTTCAGGAATTATAAACTTATCTACCTTGTTAAGAGTGTTCTCACTGCAACAAAAAGATGGACATACTTCTGTTATTCTGCACGGTAAAGATCTTTATGGGTGGTAAGCAGTCACAATAAATAGCAATTTTTAAAAACAGGATTTCACTGTGATGTTTTAAGTTTTCACACTGAAGCTCTGCCTGCAAACTGTGGTTAGGGCTTTACGGTTCCCTGGTGCTTTACATGCATGCTCATACTACTTTATGCTGTCGGCTGTTATTTATGGGACTGTCTAAATATAGATGATGTTTACTACTCAGAAAAGACTGTGGACTTTATTCTGCTGTGGAGTTTTGCTATCAAGTTGCATGTGAGCAACTTGAGAGGGGAATACTCAGGAAAATGGTAAGCAGACACCTGCAGTTTCCTTAAACATTTCTCAGCTGCAGTATTTTACGTGCTTAATTTGGCTTGTCTGCTACCAAGAGCTTTGGCCCAGAGTATTTAATGAACTTTTACAGGAGACAGACCTCTACCATCTAAGGGAGGTCACTCGTACCATTAAAGAGAACAGATGCTGATTGAAAAACAGGGAATTTACCTGCGTCAGAATTGTTGGGTGTTGGGTGGCTAACAGACCTGAAAGGGCTGAACAGTAACATATTATGAAAAGTGCTCAGAACAAGTGCTCAGAACAAGCTTACTACAGAAAGGATACCAGCTATTGTCAGGTTACTTTTGCCAGAGTTATCAGGCTTTCATATTCATGAATACTTGCTTCACTGGCAGTAGCTCAGAGAACAATGCTTTTGGGTATTTGCAGATACACAGCACAATTTATACAAATAATCATAGTTCAGGCAGATAAACTGTATTTGAATATACAGATGGACAGGAACCAGCATGTCCAGCCTGAAGAAAATAAACATGTGGAATTTTCTAGCGAAAAACAAACAGAAATTAAAACAAACATCTTACATAAAACTTTACTTGTGTTATTTAAGAATTTTCAGTACAGATTATTTGAATTTAAAAGTTCATTTTGAAATAATAAAAACCTCCACAACTTTCAACATAGAAATGCTCTGTGGTGGGTTGAACTTGGCTGGATGCCAGGTGCCCCCCAAGCCCCTCTATTATTCTGCTCCTCAGCTGGACAGGGGAGACAAAAATATGAGAAAAGACTTGTGGGTCAATATAAAGACAGGGAGAGATCACTCAGCAATTACTGTCATGGGCAAAACAGACTTGAAATTAATTTAATTTAGTACTAATCAAATCAGAGTAGGATAATGAGAAAGAAAACCAAAATCTTAAAACACTGTCCGCCCGCCCCTCCCCTCTTCCTGGGATCAATTTCACTCCCAATTTTCCTCCACCACTTCCTCACAAGCAGTGCAGACGGACAAGGAAAGGGGGTTGTGGTCACTTCGTCTCACATTGTCTCTGACAGTCCTTCCTCCTCACTCTCTTCCTCTGCTCCATTGTAGGGTCCCTCTCACAAAGGACAGTATTATATGAACTCCAAACATTAGTTCTTCCCACTGGCTACTCCATGGGCTACTTTTCAAGACCTGCTCCAGCATGGGTCCCTTCCATGGGGTGCAGTCCTGCAGGAACAAACTGCTCCAGTGTGGGTCCCCCACAGGGTCACAAGTCCTGCCAGAAAACCTGCTCCACAGTTAACCTCCATGGGATGCAGGGGGACAGCCTGCCTCACAATGGTCTTCACTATGGGTGGGGGAATCTCTGCTCTGGCACCTGGAGGACCTCCTCTGCCTCCTCCTTCACTGGCCTTGGTGTCTGCAGTTTCTCTCACATTTCCTCACTCCTCTCTTCTGGCTGCTCTTGTGCAGCATCTTTTCTCTTTCTTAAATATGTTATCACAGAGGTGCTACAACCATCACTGATGGGCTCAGCTTTGGTCAGTGGTGGGTCAATCTTCCAACTGGCTGGCACTGGCTCTGTCAGTCATGGGGGAAGTTTCTGGCAGCTTCTCACAGAAACCACCTCTGTAGCACCCCTGGAACCAAAACCTTGCCCTGAAAACCCAATACATGCTTAAAAATATTACATAGTACATTACAGAAATTTTGCATTTTATTTTTAAAGTAGACATACTTTTCAAGGCATGTTCTTCTAAATATTTCTCTCTTTTTTTTTTTTTTTTGTCTAAATAACACGGCTACCAACACTTCTTCAAAAAATAAAAGGATCAGCTATAGTTAAGCAAACCAATCCAACTTGATGCACAAATTGACTTGTGATTTTTAATATGCCAGATTACAGAAGATGTCAGAAGAGGAAATTCATAGACTGATGTTTTCAGGCCTGATTCTCGTTTTTCATACACCAAGCAGCTATTATCAGTGCACCTGACCATTACGTACTGCATCAGATTAGGTAAAAAAATCAGGCTGTTAAGTATGCTGGACAATAACTCTAATTACATTTTATTGTTAAAAGTTAAACAGAACAATTCACTCAGTTATTTATCCTTACTTTGAAAGTGTTCTTTGTTCCATTAAAACCAGATAAAAACTACACCTTAGAGTTAGCCATTTTGTTTGTCTTTACTTGTTTACAAATAGGTTAAAAGCTTTGCAAAGATAACACTGTTTTAGCAAGCAATGTATTAGTTTCAGAGGAGTAACTTGGTTTTGTACGCACTGGGGATTTGTGATTCTCTTATAAATCAACAGCATTATTCAGTATAGAAAAGCTACTGCTGTCAGCTGCCAGAAATTGCTATAACCTATCAAAGTCAGTGGAAATATGGTCATATACACTGCTGACAGCAGGATCAGAAGATTCAGCTTCAGAACTATTTGAAAGAATCAGAACTGCCTGCATGAAACAGCTACAAAAATAGAGTACAATATACGTCGGCATGAGATGAAACGACTTCAGAAAAAAACCATCAAAACCTAGTGGATAAAATTAGAATCCTGTGAAAAATATCAAGAAAGACAATGAGAAATACAGTAGCGGAACCAAAATAGAATGTAAAGACAAAAGTAAGTCCTGGGTTAACGTAATAGCTACCAAAAAGTGAATGTGACAAGCAGTGAATATGTCTGAAACACGCAGACTCCAACACTCACAGGAGTGGCTAACACATTGGTGTCTCCTTCCTTTCACCTCATCCCTGGATCACTTGTTCTGATACTTTTCTTAACCATGTTCACTATTGCTCCTTTATGTATTGGTTTCCAAGAAAACTAAACTAGTAACTCTCACTTGAAACATTTCTAATTGCTAATCATAATCAATACATCATTGGCAAGGGGTATTTTTGCTTGTTTTTTTTAGTCCTCATGCTTTTTCCCTTGCAGACCTAGCTGGTACCTGAAGACGCAAGTCACCTTTTCCACACCTTTTCCATTATCTATGGAATAGCAATTTCGTGCAATTATTTTGTATAATAGATATTCAATATCAATCTCTTTAAAATAGCTTCTGTTATGCTTGCATAATCGTAAAATGAAGGAAATTTTGTCTTCTGTTTTTGGTATACAGTAAATCCAGATAATGAAACTAATTTAACTTTCATGCTAGAGGAAGGCTGAGGTTAAGTAACGGAGTGATTGCGTTAATTCCACCAAAGTTAATGCAGTTGATGTACTAGTTAGCAGAAAATTACAGTTAATTACTAAGGGTCAACCTCTGAATGAAATAAAAAAAGAGATTACCTACCACAAAAAGCTGTTCAAAACTAGGATGGTGTGAAATGCAGTTTGTGGTACAAACAGAATTGAACTCTGAGAAACAGACATCCAATCCCTTGTTCTCTGGTTGCATCTATTTTTACCAATCAAAAGTCTGCATCAAGTCCACTGAATCCATAAATATAAAATATTACTTGATCCAATGTCATTTTAGTCTGTAGTATTGCAAGGCTTCCTATTTAGGTGGATTCCTGAGCCTGTGCTGAACATTATGGAGTGAATGCCTGGGTTTTATTCCTCCTAATCCCCTGCCGCATAGGTACTTTTCACAGCTGCAAGTGCATTAGTTTCAGTACACTTTGGATTTATATCTTTGAAATCAAGGGGGAGAGGACTGCAGGTAATTTCAGCCATCTAAAAGTTAGGTTTCCAGCCCAAGTTGCCTGTCTATGTTTTTTCCAATGCGCAACAGACAGAAATGCACTGTCATCTGGTAACCATCTGACAATTTTAAGGAACGTGTCTTAGGATCTGGCTGAATCTTAAGAATAGTTTGCTTAAATTGTTTTGTTTGTTTGTTTAAATGCAATAAATGCTCTTGCCTGTAGAGATGCTACATACAACCACAGTAAATTCCACCAATGCGAAAGATATTGCTATTGCTAGAGAGGAAAAAGCAGAATTGTCTCTTTTTCAAGAAGGAAAAAGGTAGCTGAAATGTATTTAGTTGTAAGCATAGAAGAGTAAGGCAATATTTGGTGATTGATAAATTAAACTTCAGATCTTGCTAGGTAAAAAGAGATGTGGAAAAATCCAGCTCTGTGGAGCAAGGCACTTTCTAAAGATGAAGGCTATGGAAACGCCATGGAAGACAACATGAAGCAATTTAGCCCTCTTGGGTAAGCAGGTGCAGATAAGACTGTAAAGACGCAAATCCACAAAGAACAAAGGAGAAGGGAGCACTACAGATAAGAAAGATTTTCTGACTACTCTGTCCGAAATGCTAACAAAACTTATATGGATATTCAAAGAACTACACATACTTTTAGTTATTTCTGCTTTTAATTGCTTTTGGCCTTTAAAAGAACTGCAAGGGTGCTGCAAAATACGCAATGGATAAAGAAAAGGTGTATCAGACTACAAAGTGTAGTGATTATCAATTATACTGACTGAAAAGAGGAAACAGAATGAAAGGAAGTCTGCATTGATTAAATACTATGAAGACACATTGCTGGCTCCAGCTAATGGAGTTATTTAGGAAACTTTGAGTTCTACTCCCAAAAGCAACTTCTCATAATTAATTTATTGTATTGCATTGCTTCTACAACCCATTAAGAAAGAATGTTGTGATGTGGAAACTTGTATTGTTGGCTCTTAAATGATGACTGCTATGCTATTCCCAACCACAAAGGAATTTGTTTTGAAATTATTTGAGATAGGAACAAAGGTAAATTTAAAGCAATGTTGCACAAGCAATTTTAATACAAAAATACAAAGATAGAAAAATGCCATTGAAAAGCTTTTCTGTCTTTTTGTCCAGACAAAACATAATAGCTTTGGGCGGCAATCATGGAAATTTTTTATATCTGCATGTGAATGTAAAGGAGCTTGTACATATATTGTATACTAATGTTTGTGATTAGTGTATTGCAAGTCACATAGTAAACTAAATAGTGAAGCTAGAGGAAAGCATATTCATTCAAACACCAGCACAAGGTACATTCTAAGATTCAAAAATAACTGCTTATAAAAATGATCTTTTTATTCCATGTGCTCTGGCATATTCCGCAAATTCCGCTAAATCAGAATTTCTCTAGTCAGTGGAGTCACCAGTTTTTCTTTAAACATCTCAGGGCCTAAAAGACAAGATTTCAAGAAGGATCCTTACAACATTTGAAATTAATATGTAGATAAATATATGGATTAAGAGTTCTGAAAGTGCTCCAAACTCATAAACTTCATAAATTCAGGAATCACTTGAAGCATAGACTTATGGAAGATTACTTTAAAATAGAACTGCATAAAGTAAAACACATAATTCATTCTGTTTAGTGTACCAGTATGAATAGAAGTAGTTTCCAAAGAAATATCAGTAGGTAATTAATACAGAGTGTATATATAGATGCTGATTAATTTGTTCTTAATTTTTTTAAGCAGAGAAACTAAGTAACTCAAAGTTGTCAAATAAGAGGAGGAATTGTTTAGCTTCTTCAGACATTTATTTTTGTCATCAGTAATGGACGACCACACAGAAATACATTTCATGATTAAACATTCTTGTCTAAACATAGAGGCCAGAATAATTTTTCTGACTAACAGTACAATGCCTTTTTGATGTAGCTCAATTTCTTATGTCACTCATCTGATAGCATGTTTTATTTCACATGGATTTATATTCCTCCACAGAAGACAGGCTGTATCTTATGGCTGCAATGATTGCAGGCTCTTTCCTCTCAACCCTGTGTTGAGCAGAGTGCCCAAGCAGGTTTGTCTGTGTTGTGCCTTCTGGAAGCCTGCTGGGATCTCCAGTGCTCCAGGACCCATGCCTACCCACGAGGAGCAGACCAGAAGATGGACAATTCACAGGTGCTCTTGGTAGTATGGATCATGCCAACTTCAGTCCGATCCCAGGGCCTGGCATCTAGCAACCCACACTGGGCTGCACCACAGGCTTGGAGATGTGGCAGGGAAGCTGAAGACAGTCACAGAATCACAGAACCACAGAATCACAGAATCACAGAATCATTATGGTTGGAAAGGACCTCCAGGGTCATCAAGTCCAACCTTTCTCCT
>JAVSBS010006252.1:0-20807 GCA_033124195.1 Coracias cyanogaster
TCCAAGCCGTGGAGATGTGGTGCTGAGGGACATGGGTTAGTGGTGCCCTGGCAGTGCTGGGGGAACGGTTGGACTTGGTGATCTTGAAGGTCTCTTCCAACCTAAACTGTTCTATGATTCTATAATACATAAAACATGTATTTAGTCTGGAAGCCCACCTATGGTAAGTCAAGTGGACTTTCACCTTTGTGCTTAATCTCTCGGGTCTGAGAACCTGCTCCAGCCCATAGCACTAAAGTCTTCTTTTCAGTAAATCTCCTTTTCTCATCCACTATGTCATATTTCCCTTGAATTTCCTGGAATTATGACCTCCTGGACATAGCAGTCAATAACAAACCTCCAGCAATTCCTGAAATGAGAGTGAATGCCTGAGATCTCCAAAAAAACCCTGAGATTGGAAACAAATCTCAAGTCACAGGAGTGTCTTGCTTCAGTTGCCCAAGAACGGTGCCATTCACTTTTGACACTGACGCTTGCTATAATTAGTGTGATTCCCAAATTGAAATGTTAGCTTACAGAAAAAGTCTTGAGAAGTTTGTCAGAACTGTCATTCTTGCAAAGTTTTGCCTCGGTACCGTCAGCGTTTTCTGACTAAAATGATTTGCAGAAACAGAAAAATCCTGACACCAGGTTTATTAATGTTTTCCCTCAGTATGAAGCCAACAAGAAGGAAGTTGTGATTCAGAGAGATGTGTTCAGGGCACAGTAGTTCTCAAGCCGTCCCCGAGGACAGTGGAGTTCTGCACTAGCGTAAGTCTTTTTAAAAACCTGGGTGCAGCTACTAACATAATGGGTCATGTTTTTTTCTCTCACCTGAAGAACCACAACAGGTTTACCCAGTAAATAATAAAACTAGTCTTGGTAACGCTGATTTTTCTCCAATTACTGACTTGAGAGCTGAAATAATTATTGAACTGAATTCACAAACTCTTTTTTGTCTAGTTTTCTCTTCTTTGTTTATCATTCAGCGGATGAGCTGCAAAAAAAAAAAAAAAATTTCATCGGGTTAACAGGGAGGACCACATCCCTGCACAATGTTCATCTTCCTATTTAATTTTGGAATTATCTTTAGTGTCCTGGCTCTCCAAAAGCAGATGGGCTGTAGGCTGGCTGTAAATCAGCCTTAAAGTAGCTGTCTTGATGCTCTGGGTTGTAAAATGTAGGTGCTTCTGGAATCGTGTGGTGTCCACAGTACAGCTGCCCCATTTTTGCTGACATTTCTTGATTACTTTCTCACATCACCGTTCATCATTTTGCTGTGACTTCTTTTGGTTTTCCTAATACCTAAAGATGCGATCCTGCGTTTCTTTTTTTTGTTTGCGCAATCTTTTACTCAGTAGGTTCCAGTCGTCTCTTCCTGTCATCATGAGGTGCCTTAAATGGATTCGTAGTGTTTACCTTCTGCCTTGATCTGAAGCTTTTGTGGTTCTACCTGTTTGCCACCAAACGGTTGTTGACATTGCCCTGCCAGCCAACAGATGCTCTCCCAAATAAATCCGCGAGTTTAACCATGCCAGAAGGTGACAGCAGCGATACAGAACAGGGCGCACCAGTCTGAAGGCACAGCTGAAACCTTTCCCTGAGGTTTTAAAATCATTTTACTAATTTTTTTATCATTGATGGGTTTGTCATACCTGGTTTTATCTTTTTTCTTTTTAGCAGTTTTTTTTGTAGCGGCGAATTACTTTCTATAACCTGCAGGCTAAAAAAAAAAAAGCTGGGAAAGGAGGATCTGAGCTACAGATGGATTATATGAATAACTTGGGACAGAACAGCCTGTGAGTCGTACGAAGTTATCCATCTCCTGATTTTGCCAGGAGCTCATCATTCCATGATCTCTTATAGCGAGAGAACTCTATAGGAAAACTTTGATCAAGCCAGAAAGAACTTTCCCTGTTTCCAGCAGGCAATGCAATCCTCAGATTGTGTTCACATTTCTCCTTTTGCTTTTGTTTCTCTTGTGTCTTTGGGTCAGCTTTGAACTTGATGGCAGAGATTCTGGTTCGCTGGTGTTGGGTTCCTGAAATGGCACAGTGATGTTTCTTCATCATGTCAACAAAGTCACCGGTTTGGCAAGTAGGTCTCCGCTGGGTATTTTTAGGAAGGGCTCCATATGTGCGATGTAACTGCTAGAACTGTCAGGAAATCAAGAGGAAGCTGAAGTTCAGCTGTGAAATGATCGCCTTTGGGTTTTGCCTGAATTAAAGAAAATAAAAAAAATCTCCCTTTACCTGGCGTTTCCAGCGCTTACCTTGCGTGGGCTTCACCAGTCGGCAGGGAGCATCCTGAACGGCTGGGATTTTACCAAACCTGGGAAAAATACAAAACAACAATGAAGTTCTGGGTTGGTAAATAAAACTTAAGAGGAGGGAATAAAATTAAATGGTTTGGGGGGTGAAGTCACAGCTTTGGGGTAGCTGTAAGGGGGGAGATTACCCAGATCTCCAGCAAACTAATATGAATCAACCCTTTGCAGGCAGCATAGGAATGGGGGAGGAAAACCAGGAAAACGTGTGCTCAGCCAATGTGAAAATGGGGTTAAGCTGCTATAATTCGGCTATTTTTTCATCGCAGTTATTCAACCATATTTAAAAGCAGAGTCTTTGGATTTTTTCACATTTGTAGCTTTCTTTGAGGGGAAAAAAAATCATATTATTTTTAACAGAAAGCCTTCCCCTGACATTCCTCTCTTTTTCCAGAGGTTTACCTGTTTTCACTTGCTCATGCATTGAGCCACTCTGCAGGGAGAATTAATATATTCGATATACCGAGCCAGCTCATTTTTCTTCTGTCACTTTTGCCATGATTAATGATAGCAAAAGTGTGTTTAACTCTGTTCCAAATGACACTTCTGGTATTGCTCAGTGCTTGGATTTTTTTGAGCCCTGTTATCATTAACTAAAAATAAATGCAAGTTAAAACCGCAAAGGCAGATAAAACTATTTCCTTCTCTTTCTTGTTTATTCTTGTTTTGTCCTTTCGGAATGATTGCATTTATGCATTGAAATATTTTGAACATTTCCAGCACCTGTAAAGGGAATGCAATTAAGCAGAGTTTAGGCTGACTGTATTTTAGAAACGGGGGTGATACGTTGAGAGCTTTTAAGTGGACACTCTCAAACTCATCCCTGTTAATGGACTAGAAGAGCTGTGGGCCCTGAGGTGTCAGGGAGATGAAAATTTGTCTCTCCCATCTGATAAACCAGATTCAAAAGAGAATCAATGCCTGAGCCCACCACATGCTTTTGTAACAATATGCTGCCCTGTAACAGCGCACAAAAAATAGCCAGGAAATGGTTGAAACGCTTCTAACCAGCCTTCTCGTAAACCAGCAGCAAGGGTTGACTGGGAGGAAGGATGGGAAGAGGTGGTTAGATAGAAAAACAGAATTTTAAGACAGAATTTTAAGGCTCAGAGTGCCCTTGGCTTGAGTGTTAAACCCCTCCTTGCAGAAGGGCCCCTCTGGGTCCCCAGGACTTCTTGGCTTCTATTTATAAACCTTTAGATCCTCATCGGATGTTAATAAATAACAGTTATCACAGATTTTTCCCTTTCTTTTCTCTCTCATCAGCGTGAAATGATTTTAAATTGTGTTCCTGCCAGCAGGTGGGGGTAGACATTCCCACCGCCGATCGGTGGGAGAGCGAGAATTTCCAGTATTTATCTAGACAGGGCTGAAAAGCCTGGAAAGAAGTGCTCCTCTTAACAAGACCATCCTAGACTGATAGATATTATCTTTAGCGAATATTTACAACACATCGGGAGTCTCTCCTGGTTTTGAGTCACTGCAAAGCGAAGCTACCTATTACCAAAGCCTATTATTTCATAAGCAACCTGCCCATCAACCAGCTAGAAAGAAGGTGTGGGGGGGAAATAAATGTATTATTAATGCGGATTGGTAATGCTGTGTGGAAAAACGGTTCAGCCACTGTGAAAACTGCTCATCCACCAACAGGCAAAAAGGAAATTTGAATTATTAATGTGTATTATTAATTCTACCCCAAATCCCTTAAAGGGAAATGAAAGGTTTCAGCATTTCTTTTGAAGAGATTTGAGAGTGGTGAAGCCGGTGTCTGCATAGCAGCCGTCTATAGCGTGCTAGAAGAACATAAATAATGAATGAGTTATGGAGCATCATCCCACAAGAAAAGCAAAAAAATATGCATTGTTAATGTATATTATTTGTATTAAATGAAATCCCAAGAAAGTTAATTTTAGGAACTGGAGAGTGACTGTCTTGTGCAGGCTTACGGAATAATCAGTGGACCAGATGAAATCGTGTATCATAAACATGCTTTATCTGTCTCACCAGCTTGGCTGGGAGAATTTCAAAGTTCTGTTTGGAAACAGGTTGGATTTGGTGGAAGTTACTGTTTGCGTCGGAGTGAGGAAGAGTCAGAAATGGAATATGGCACATCCAGTTGTCCCCACAGCAAGTGTTGCCCTTGGGGTGAGGGATGTATGTGGCTGAAAGAGGAAGAATTATAGAAGCATTTTGTTTGGAAGAGACCTTTAAGATCGAGTCCAACCTAAACCTTCCCTGGTGCAACCTGAGGTCATTTCCTCTTGTTCTATCACTTGTTCCCTGGGAGAAGAGCCCGACCCCACCTGGCTCCAACCTCCTTTCAGGTAGCTGTCGAGAGTGAGAAGGTCTCCCCTGAGCTTCCTTTTCTCCAGGCTGAACGATCCCAGGTTTCCCAGCTGCTCCTCACCACACTTGTGCTCTAGACCCTTCCCCAGCTTCGTTGCCTTTCTTTGGACACACTCCAGCACATAACAAAACCAGCACCTAAGACAGTGTGGGTTTGCAAACACTTTGCTTGTCAAATTGACGCAAAACTCAGCTTTTTGATCTGTTAAGGGTGGACAGCTATATATATATATTTTTTTTTTTTAAATCTTTTTTTATGACAAGACACAACAAAATAGATAGGAACTACAGATGTTGATCTGAAAGATGAAGGACAAAGTGCTGTACCAGTTGGACTTCATCCTTCGTTAGTATGTGCTTTTGCTCCAAAAAGCTTTTCCATTTTCCCTGAGGTTTAGGGATGTGCCTTTGGCTTTAGTCGGAGAGCAGAAACAAACATGCACAAATGTCCTATTTACGTCATCTCTGCAAGTGTAGAGTGCATAGCACAAGAGCTTCAGCAAAGCTACTAGAACTAGCAAATACGCTAGGTCAAGAAAATAAATTAGATACGTTTTATGTCACAGAATCTCTTGGTTTCAGGTCACTTAGCCAATTTTGTACGACTTGATACATGTTTAAGCTTGTTTTATAGGATTGGAACGCATTATTAGATGTGTTCTGTAGATCAAGCCTAACTGATCTTGATGGCTTACCATATCTTAATGTTTTTCTTGAATGTCTGCTCTGTCCGTAGGAATGTCGGATGGGAAATCTTACAGGTCAGATTTGGGCTGTTACTTGGAAACCTGAAGGCAGCAGGAAGAACATAAAGCAATTTTTCAACACCTGATTGCTGTACTAGATCTGGAGTCCGTGGAAGCTGGTCCTGGTGCGTGGCCTGAAACCCACTTAAAAGTGTATGTGAGTAGGTCTGTGTGAAGTCCTGGTAACACCTGCGTGGACTGATTCGTGGTGTTCAGGTGAGATCTGTTCTTAGATCTGGAGTAGTGGATGTCTGCTGGTGTCTCTGTGCGTTGTCCTTGAATATGAGCCAGTGTGTGAGCAGGTGGCCAAGAAGGCCACCAGCATCCTCGCTTGGATCAGCACTAGTGTGGCCAGCAGGCCTAGGGTAGGGATCATCCACCTGGACTCAGCACTGGGGAGGCTGCACCTCCAATCCTGGGGTCGGTTTTGGGCCCCTCACTCCAAGAAGGACCTTGAGGGGCTGAAGTGTGTCCAGAGAAGGGCAACTAATCTGGGGAAGGGTCTAGAGCACAAGTCTGGTGAGGAGCAGCTGAGGGACCTGGGGGTGTTGAGCCTGGAGCAAAGGAGGCTCAGGGGAGACCTTCTCGGTCTCCACAACTCCCTGAAAAGAAGGCTGGAGCTAGGTGGAGGTTGTTCTCCTCTCCCAAGAAACAAGTGATAGGATGAGAGGAAGTGGACTCAAGTTGTGCCAGGGGAGAAATTTCTTCCCCAAAAGAGTTGTCGATCTGTGGAAGAAGCTGCCCAGGGCAGTGGTGGAGTCCCCATCCCTGGAGGTATTTAAAAGCCATGGAGGTGTGATGCTGAGGGACGTGGTTCAGTGGTAACCTGGCACTGCTGGGTTAACAGTTGGACTTCATGATTTTAAAGGTCTCTTCCAACCAGAATGATTCTCAGATTCTGTGACACTTTGCTGAGTGTTACCTTTGCCTGCAAGGTGCTTCTATTGATCTAGTAAAAGGACTATTTTGGGTTTGAACATGGTATTATTCAGCCTTTGTGAACTTGTTACTCATCTGCATAGTCCCAGCAGAGATCATTTATCTGTCTCTGGTACTTTAATGGTTTTCATCCACACTAAGTGCTTGCAGTCTTTAGTGCCTTTATCTTCTCAGCCAAGGGAGACCAAGGCACAGGAGGAGTAAATGGCTTTTAGAAGGTGGTTGAGGAAATGTTTGTTGAGGAATTGCAAAAACAAAGTGTCAAGATGTAAGATGCAGTCACTGTCCTGTCTTTCCTCTCCCATGAGGAGGACCTGTAGGGTGGGGGACAGCAGATGAGCAAGGACCCAGCGGTGGGTTAGTGCAGAGGGATGGGAGAGGACTTGGAGAGCAGGGGCACGTTCCTTCCGTCACATACTCGGGAGCTGAAGACAGACCACAGTTGCTTTGAAGCCGTATTCAGCCATCAGGTCTTTTATCTTCAATTTGTTGTGCAGGTTTGTTTTGGTTCTGTGGTTCAAAACCAAAAAGCTATTATTATTTTTAAATAGAGACAGAAAAAGTGCTTTACCCAGCAGGTTGTCTAAGCTTTAAAAGACACAACACATCTTAGTTGATACACTCTTGTTTTTGCAGGCCTGAACAACTGCAGAACAGATGGTTCAGCTGGTAGTGGAGGTAGAAGGCTCTGCAGATTAAAAAAACGTTGGCTATTTTTATTCCATTTCTGCTTTGGCATTTTGCCTCGCTTTTGCATCATTGCATATCATGGAAAAGGAGACATTTCTGAATGTTCTCAACTTCTAAAACTCCTCCTAATGTTGCATGGTTTGTTCTCTCTGGAAGATCAGACAACCTCAAAAGTAAAAGTTGACTCGAAGAAGTAAAGATACAGAGTTAAAAGTAACAGGATGTCTCTGGAATTTCAGATTAAATTAATATTTTGGTTTAGGCTGTTTTCTCTTTCCATTAAAGTCACTTGCCCTAAACAGGCTGCGAGAAGAATTTGCTCCTTGAAGATATTTTTTTCTCTTAACACATATTAACTTGTGTAACATGGACAAAATTTGCCCCCGTGGCAGTTGGTTAATTTCTGTTCCCAAATCAGGATTTAAGGCAGTTAAAACAAATTGTAGGTTATCTTCCTGCTATTCCCGCTCACGGTAGGCGTCAACATTTGATTGCATCCGTTGTGCCTTGCGTCTAATGCATCCTTCAGAAAAGTGTCTTGCTCCTCTCGAGCTTCTCAGGTGGTTTGTACCTGTAAGTAATCAAAAATCAGAGTTGACATACGTGGCGGTCCCACCAGAATTGGTGGGAAGGAAAGTCTTTTCTGCCGCTCTGAAGATTACACTGATCTTGGACATGCATCAAATGCTTTTTTTAACGTGTTATCTTGAGTATTAGACTTTCTTAGTGTAGCCACTAAGAACGCCAGAAACATGGAGAGATTTGACAGCAATTATTGGATCACACCAAAGCGACCGCTCTGTAAGTTCTGCAGAGATTAACTTTAATAATACATTAAAACTTGCATTTCCTGTTGAGGAGTCTTCAGCTGCTGGTCTGCATCTCTGACTAGACACCAAAGAGACCCTTCTCTTTTACTGTGCTTGGAGACAAGTGGCTCCTGGCTGAAGTTCAGAGGGGGTCTGTGATTGGAGGACAAGAGGCTAGACAACCTCAAAAAATGCCTGGTTTTCCTTCTGCGCCTGCAGAAACATCCTGGCTTCTCCTCAGTGCCCCTACACAACTCCTTCACTTTGTTCCCATCTTCTTCCCCACCATCTGTACCGTGTGTTGCTCGTTTCCTCTCTTCTTCAATGGTTTTTTGCTAATCAATGTGATATCCACAGGGACAGTCAGGAAATCTGACTACTTACAACCTTCTTACCTTAATTGAGTGTTTATCTCAGCTATTAAATATTCTTGAGAGTTCTTTTATAGAAAAACCTTGAGGTGCTCATTAAAATTAATGTGTGTGGCTGGTTTGTTTAGCTGCCAGAAAAGAAAAACACGCACGAGTGTTTCAAGCCTCCCTGCAAAGGTGAGAAGTGGGATGTGGCTGTGATGAAATTGGGAGCAGGCAGAAGCTGTCCACATAAAATTTCCTCTGAAAGGTGAGGTTTTTAGTGTTAGAATTAGCTAAAGTATCTAGAGGTTCTGTCTCCATCCCATCAGTCATGAACAAGATTTTTATTAAAGAGTGTGCCCAAATAAGGCCAACAAAGCTGGGGAAGGGTCAAGAGCACAAATCTGGTGAGCAGCAGCTGAGTGACCTGAGGGTGTTGAGCCTGGAGAAAAGGAGGCTCAGGGGAGACCTTCTCACGCTCAACAACTCCCTGAAAGGTTGGAGCCAAGTGGGGTTGGTCTCTTCTTCTAGGGAACAAGCAATAGGGTAAGAGGAAACAGCCTCAGGTTGCAGCAGGGGAGGTTTAGGTTGGACATGAGGAACAATTTCTTGCTAGCAAGGGCTGTGAAGGGCTGGCCGAGGCGGCCCAAGGCAGTGGTGGAGTCCCCATCCCTGGAGGAGTTTCAAAGCCATAGAGATGTGGTGCTGAGGGACATGGGTTAGTGGTGCCCTGGCAGTGCTGGCTTAATGGCTGGACCTGATGATCTTAAAGGTCTCTTCCATGCAAAACAGCTCTATGATTCTATGATATTCTGCACAATTAAGGGAAAAAGAGATAATTGGGGTAAATCCTCAATGTTGAAATTGTCTGTAAGGTTAGCAAGACTTGGGTCATACCAGGCTGGTGCAGGCAACTGTTCAGCTTGGTTCTGGAGGCCTAGGTCACAAAGATTTGAAACCGCATTAAATTACAGTGCTAACATGGTAGGCACTAGAAAGGCCAAGAAGAAATAGATTCTGCGGGTAGGGATGAAATATTTTAGACAAGCTAATTATCTTGTGTAGAAAATGAGTTACCACTTAATACTTGCGGCATCCTTATAAATTGTTCCCTGCTTTCTGATTCATTTTTTTTTCATTCTGGATGAAGGTTCTTTGCCTTATGGGCTCTGGCTCGTGCACAGAAGTTCAGCTTGCCAGTGTCAGAAATCAGACTTGTGGGTGCTGAAAGACGGTAAAATTCTCGAAATCACAGAGGTTGCACTTCTATATAGGACGTGCAAGAGGCGAAAGTGGAGGCCTGTAATCTGAAAATTAAACTCTGCCTAGGAAGCACAAAAAGGTCAGTGTGAGAACTGGTAATGGCGTGTTTCCCTGCCTGCATCATATTGTGTTGCTGTGTCTGAGATTGTAGCATTTAGTGAGGAAAAACTCAGAAACAGCAAATTAGACCCTGAAACGGTCCTCATGAAGTTCAGCAAGGGCAAGTGTAGAGTCTTGCACCTGGGGAGGAATAACTCAGTGCACCAGTACAGGTGAGGGGTTGACCTGCTGGAAGGCAGCTCCATGGAGAAGGACCTTGGGGTCCTGGTAGACAGTTAACCACGAGCCAGCAGTGGGCCCTTCTGGCCAAGAAGACCAGTGGTCTCCTGAGGTGCATGAAGAAGAGTGTGGCCAGCAGGTCAAGAGCGGTTCCCCTGCCCCTCTACTCTGCCCTAGTGAGGCCACCTCTAGAGTACTGTGTCCAGTGCTGGGCTCCCCAGTTCAAGAGAGATGATTAAAGGACTGGAGCATCTCTCTTACGAGGAAAGGCTGAGAGCCCTGGTGCTGTTGAGCCAGGAGAACAAAGAGCTGAGAGGGGATCTGATCAGTGTTTATAAGTACCTGAAGGGTGGGTGTCAAGACGATGGGGCCAGTCTCTTTCTCTGTGATGCCCAGTGATAGGACGGGGGGCAGTGGGCACAAACTGGAACCTAAGAAGTTCCACCTCAACATGAGGACAAACTTCTTTGCTGTGAGGGTGTCCGAGCCTGGCCCAGGCTGCCCAGGCAGGTTGCGGAGTCTCCTTCTCTGGAGAGATTCCAAACCTGCCTGGACACGATCCTGGGCACCCTGGGATTCTGTGAAAGGAGAAAAGGTTGTATTGCACAAGCACTGGACCAGTGAAATCACATTTTAGTGTTTAGCTCTGCTGGTCCTCAGCTGATAGGGATATTCCTCATGGATGACATCTGCATTTTGGATTATTAAAGGGTAAAAATCACCGTCCAGATTATTAATAAAGCAAGTGAAAGGGTTCTGTTACTAGCATGAATCAGTGTTAATCAAAATTTTATCTATTTTTCCTGCTAAGCTCTTGTCATGATATTCTAATATCAAGGTGGTTGCAATTTGTTAAAGCACAAGACTGATGATAACAGTATCTTAAGGAAGTGGACAGGTAAAAAAGGATATTAAAAACTGGCTTACAGTGTTTCCTAATGTACTGCTTTGTCTAGGTTCAAGGATTCTTTCTGAAGGAGTAATGTAATTGCTACTGGCACTGATAATGCTGACAACAAGGCTGATCCTAGAAAGATGGTGGAAGATAAAGGGAGTTTGGCAGTCATTTGAATAATTGGTTTGAGAAATGCAAAATAGGCAACCAACAATTTAAATGCAGATTATAAGCAGTGAGTTTGGGGACTTACATTAGTTAGAATACAGAAGAAAAGAGTAAAAGGTTTAAAAGGTTAATTGTTATTTTTTTTTAAAAAGGTAAATGGCTTATAAGAAAAATAGGATGAATAGAAAATGAGTGAATTATTAACTTAGGGAAATGATCTTACGGCAAATAGGTTGAGGTTTCTTTTAAACCGAGAATATATGTGTTTCTTTTGGAATCTTATAAGGAAACAAGCTTTACTGTTTCAGGATGAATATGTTGAATTGTTTGCAAGAATATGGGAGCTCAAGTAGCATGGTAAATGTTTAGCAAAATAAATAAAATGCAGAAAGTTCACCAAAGTTGCTGTGTCTAGACTTCAGTGAAACATTTGTACAGAATAGCAATGAGATTTCACGGCTTGAAATCATCCGTTGGTCATAAATTTGTGGGATGAATCCCATTAATGTTCCATCAGGACCCAAAGGAAATGTGCTAGGAAGGAATAACAAGAATGTTCAGAAGACATCGCAGCTACAATTCCAAGAAAATTCAGTTGTGTAATCTGCGCTCATGGCCAGCTGGGCGTTCGTTCACCATAAATAAAACTTTATCTTCATTTTAAATACTTCTGTTGAAACTGCTGGGGTGGAAGCGATGATAGTTAGGATCGTTATTGTCCATATTCCATGGACCAAACACATACAGACCACATCCTTATTCACAAGGTAGTCTGTCCTGGTTGATGGGGTGACTGACAGATCTGAGGCCTTTGTGGGCTTCAAGTAGGGATGTTTTGTGGACTGTGACTTCAGCTCTAGCACACAGTTCCACAGAGTCCACCTCTTAGAGTCTTGAGCATTGAACATATTTTAACCTGTCATCTCCCAAGGAAGAACAGATGAGTTCCTTCTTTGGACTTGAGCCATTGATTTTTGGAACTGAAGAGTCATTGTTGACCCTCTTGCTCTATTTTTTTTTTTCCCTCTTAAATTATGGCTGGGGTCTAGCTGTAAAGGAGTGGGAAGCATTTATAAAAGTACTTCCTCTACTGTATGTCTGAAATGTTTTTGAGATCCCTGGAAGTCCATGCTCTGAATTGCAGAAAAGCAAAGAGACTGATGGTTTAGGTGAACGGAATAGCAAATAGCAATGTTGAGCTTGCTGAAGTTCTTCTGGCAACAGAACTAAGGTGTTAGTTGTTGTTCACTTGCTCTTAATGAGCAGCATCTAAAAGAAAAGGGGTGAGGAAAGAGAATTGTCATTAGAAACGGAGCTCTTTTTTTGTCTTCTGTGTTCCTGGCACTCGTTTCATCCCCTGTTTCTCTTTTCTTTCCCTTTTCTGCTGCAGTAAATATTGATTTGTGGGCAGGAACAACAAGGGCTTTGCCTCTGCACATTCTGATCTCATCGGAGAGGGAGGTAAAAAGGAAAAGGCAATCCTTAATGACATTTTCTCTATCCCAGAAATTACTCTGCTATTTAAAAAAACCAGCATTATGCTGAAAAAAATAGCTGTCCTTGGGAGTCAGAGGTAGACTTGTGCTGCTGAAGAGGTCTTAACAGTGGAACTGTCAAAGAAGCTCCTTAAGTACTGCACAAACTGTAAGAACAGTATTATTTTCTTTCTAAGATGTGTATCATAGAATGATTTGGGTTGGAAGGGCCCTTAAAGTTCATCTATCACTACAGGCCTCGTAAAAAGTCCCTCCCCAGCTTTCTTGTAGGCCCCCTTTGGATACTGAAAGGCCACAAGAAGGTCTCCCCAGAGCCTTCCCTTCTCCAGGCCGAACAAGCCCAACTCTCTCAGCTTGTCCTTGTAGGAGAGGGGTTCCAGGCTTTGCATCGTCTTCGTGGCCCCCCTTTGGCCCCACTCCACCAGGTCCATGTCCTTCGTGTGCTGGGCACTCCAGAGCTGGACGCAGTGCTCCAAATAGTGGGGTCTCATGAATGTAAGTAACAGAGTTGTGGATTAGAGTGTGTGCTGGGGGAAGAGACAGCAATTTAATTGGCCGAGTAAAACTTAAAGATTACAAGCATGGCTCTGCAGTCCTGTCTCTGGAGAGCTCCAGGGCAGTGTTCTTCAGAGTGAGGTCAGTGGCCTGACACCGCTCTCAGTGAAGGCAGGAATGACAACATTACTTGCAGCTTTGTTGGGGGCTGTTGCATTGCTTTGCACACAGCTGACCTCCCGGGTTTTTATCGTATTGAAGCTGGTGGCAAATAGACCGTTGGGAGGTGAGCTGCACAGAGTGCCCGTGTACGGTGCGCTGCGCGGGGAATTGCTCATCTGTCATCGGCTGGAGAAGGAGCCCAATCAGACCTTGACACTTCAGAATTATGACAGCACATGCTGGGTGAATGGAAAATTCTTGCTTACAGCGGAGATGTATTTCATCTGTTTAAATGTCATAGCCGTGCCGTTAGTATTCGTGGGTTCAGAGAAGGTCAGGTTCTCGGCTACTTCTTGCCTGACCTTACAAAACGCGAGCTTGAAGTCTGTCTCACAGCTCGAGTACTCAGCATGATTCAAAGAGCCACAGACGAGTCACAGTGGTCTCAAAACCTTCATGATGAAGCACATCATCTGCCATTTGATTTCTTTCCAAACCCATCTATATTCCTTCAAAATCTCAGTTTTATCTCTTGATCAGATTTCTTATCTTCATCAGTAATGACAAACTGAGGAAGCTTTCTCAAGAGGACCAGGCCGGGTAGCTTACAAACGGCTGCACGTCTCTCTTTGGTGGCCAGAAAGATGTGTTTGGTTTAGTCAAGACTTGAGGGTTACGTTCATGAGAGCAATTAGGCCAGCGCTTAATGCTGGTACTGAATTTATTTAAAAAAAAGATTTGATTGAAGAAGGTAGCCAACTGCATTTCTAGCTGGGGGTGCGCTGGTGCTGTTCAGTTTGGGCTGATGCCCAACCGCTTTGCTTATCAGTCTCCAGCCGCCATCAGAGTTGTTACACGTCGTTGGTTTTAATTTTCCAAGAAAGCATGTACCTGTCGCGGTGCGGATCTCTGCGCTTCAGCTGTAATCTGTTCCCTTCTCTTCACTTAGGGCTAGCGTCTTTGTGTCATCTCAAATATTAATAAATCATCCAAAAAACCATCAGAAACCAACTGGGAGAGCTTCATTACCACCTAGATCAGGAGCTCCAGCACTCAAAAAGAATAATCAAGGTATTAGTGACTTAAAAGGCGTGTGCTGCTATAGCAGGCGGCAGGACCTGTAGTCCAGTAACCTTGAGAAACCAGTGAAGAAGGAAAGAGAAAGCCACTGTTAAGGAAAAATTCATTAGGTAACGCTTTTGTTTCTGATGCATCAATGGATGCAATTAAATTTTTGGCAAGAGCAGTGGTATTAAACATTTTGTCCAGAAGGTTATTATGGCTTGAATTGAGAGGCGGGACAGCTAAAGAGCCGTTGTCATCAAAATGTACGAGAGAAAAGCTGACTGCTTAGCCAAGTGCAAGGCAAAGTGCTGACCTCCCAGAGGGATACTTCGGGCTGGCTTCTTGTTGGAGACGGTGTTCCCCATCCTGCCCCGTGTGAGGGTGGAAGAACCTGCTTCCACAGCTAAGGTAGAGCCTGACCCGGAGGGACAAAGTGCAGACCTGGTGTGTGATCATTCCTCTGTCATGTAAAGCATTTCATTCAATTATCCTCCATTCTACCAAAAAAAGCCAGGAAAAAAAGGGAATCACATTATTTCTGCGTGCAAGTAAAGCAGATCTTTTTCATAAAATAGAGATCTCTTCATTTCTCACCCGACTTCAGCAACAAGAGACCTTAGCAAACGCATAAATTATGCAGATTCGCTTTTGGAGACTATTTTTCCATTCCTTTTCTGTACCACAGTTGTGTCATTGCAAGAAAGCTCATTAAAATGATAGGTACTTTGAAGACAGGGTGTAGTTGTAACTGCTTCTCACCCTCTTTGAGCAGCCTGAGGACCGTGGTGGTAGGTGCCCACCAAAAGAGATGCTTCTCTCCAGTGATGGTTCCATGCTGGTGCAGCTGGGTGTGAAGTGGGTGGATTTGGTAGCACAGTCGTATTTATGTTAAAAGTTTCAAAAGGATACTTGGCTTTTCAGTGTGTGGTTTTGTTGCCCTTGCAAGAAGAAAATGTGCTTTGTCTTGGGTTCATGTAGAGTAATTAATTCTTTTCCCACCAAGGTAAAGGCTAATGAATCCACTCCGGTTTCTCCAAACAAAGGGTAAAACAAAGGCTTTTCTGTTTTACAGAAAGAAGTTACAAAGTAAGACAAATAAATACATCATTCAGCTGAAACAGATCTTTGTTTAGAAGCTTCAGGATGTCTTGTTGAACCAGAAGAGTACATCCCACCCCTCTGCAGAGCTTTGGTAAGAGCTTAGCTTAATAAAACAGATCATCAGGGTACTGCATAGCGGTAGGTGGCTCGGAACCTGACGGAACATGTATTTCTTGTCCTTTAGATGGGGCTTACAGAAGAACATCTTGCTTTCCTTTCAGTGTAATAAAAGGAAGGTATCAAAGTGTTCTTCAGGATTTCCCCTGGCTACCAGACTAATTAACCAGAGTGGAACTCTGTGTATCATTACTTCAGGCTTGACTGGATTATATTTATCAAGGAAGATCAGCAAAGGGGGTTCTGTTGTTTTACTTGGGGGCTTTTTACTTACTGAATTAAGCAAGAAATGAGACATGCTCTAGTTTTGGTGGTCTGCCTCCTTCTATATGCAGGGATGTAAATTCTCTCGTCTCTCTGGAACTCCCCCTGGTAATCCACTGTTTTCACTAATCTTGCTAAATAGTGTTCTATACATCTTAAAAGCAAATAGTTAACTGCATGTAACTTCAGAAATATGAGTCTGTTAATAAGAACACAGAAGGAGTAAGGGAGACAGCATTGCAGCAGGAAAAGGGCTGAAGGTTGACCTGCCAAGAGTGTTTCTGACTGAAAGAGATGGGCAACCATGTCTTTGCTGCTTCTGAGATGAAAAGGCAAGATCATGTGCAAGGAGGTTTTCAAGGAGGGCCATACTTCCTGGAAAATCCCTAAAACACCACAGGTTTTCTTACTAAAAACCTGGCGTTTAGCAGACCTGCAGATGGACGTGATCCTCAGTTTGTACAGGTTGAGATGTGCAGACTGTACCACGCTGCAGAAACTCCTTTTTCTAATGTAATGTAGCTCCTTTTTTTTAATATAAACAGTCTCTGCAAACCCTCACAGCTTCAACTTCTTGAGCAGATCGTGTGGTAGCGTTACTGAATTGACCAGGAGCTGCACCATTGATATTATCCACTGATGCTCCGGGGAAATTCCGTGTGAAATACGCTTGCTGAAATTTCAGTTCCCAAACTTTTTTTTTGAGAGAAGATGAGGGCGAATTGACTGTCGGGTAATTTGTATCCTACTTCAGTCGTTTACAACCTAGTGAGGAACTCATCCCTGCAAACCACCAGGCCTAACGGTTTTCCTTCTAATTAAGTCTCTCTTAAAGGAGATACGTTATCCATATAATCTTATAATCAACCAAATATAAATGTGTGTGTATATATATGTAAACTTACCTGTTTCTTGGAAAGGGCATCTCTGCTGAAATATTAATTAGATATTGACGCTGTTAAATATTCGGCTAAAAATCATCTACGAAGAGGCTTTATCTCGGTATCAGTAGAAATAACTTTGTTTTTAATGCTGTGTCCTAAAGATTACTAGGGGATAAAGAAAATGTGTCTTTTCCTTCTCATTTTCTTCTTCGCAACTCACTGCTCACAAGAAAACCAGGCTTATAAGTTTAGGAAGAATGTAAGTGCTCGCTGTCATCATGAATTAAAATTCTTGTAAGCATGAATTTAAACCCAGCAGTGCCGCTGAAGAAACTCTTAATAAATTAAACACATTAATTTCACTTTACGGGATTATTAAAACACTTAAATATTATTAGCTAGATAGCCTGAGAGCAGCGGGCTTTGCTCAGGAAACGTGTGTGGTGCAAGGCTTGCAGAAAGTCCCAGCAGATGCAGGGAGCTTAGTCATCCTTTCAGCTTATTCCTCATTCCTTTCTGAGTTCTCTGCGAAGCAGCCTGGATTTTGCTTGAAATTAATTGTTTTAATTATGGCAAATGGCTTTGAATGGCTTCTGCGTGAAGAAAGAATTAAAACTCTGGGACGGTTTAGTGCGGAGAGGGGACATAAAGAGGGCACGCGATGGAGATATACAAATAATGAATTGCATATACAGAAAGTAAATCTGGCACTTTCGCTTATCCTTTCTTATAATACAAGAACCGGGGGACTTATAATGAAACCGAAAGGCAGCAAAATTAAAACCATTAAGGAAAATAAGTATTTACACAAATGCATAATTAACCTGTGGAATTAATTCCCGCAAGAGTTCAGTGAAGCCAGGAGCTTAGTGGGGTTCAGCAAAGGATTAGACATTTATAGGGATAATGGAAACAAGGGTAGTTGTGTTGGCTGGCGTGAGGAGTGTAAAGGGAACGCGGGAGCACAGCTCCTGCTGAACCCGGTGACGGGGAGATGGAGTGTGGAAACCCTCGGGCAAACGGAGCAGCTAAGCCAGAGCTGGCATGGGGAGGAAGAAAATGACTGAGGTAGGGAGTAACCCTTCAATAACTGTTGGTTTCACTTAGGGAGAGGCGACTGTCTGATTTCCTTTTGGAGGAGGTGACGCTGTGGTGGAGCAATGTGCAGACAGAGTCCAGTTCTTTGCTTGTTTTACCCCAGCTGAGCCGAAGAATTGAGGTTTTAACGTCAGGGAAAACGAATCCGGAGCCAACCGATTGTTGCTGTCGTGTACCTTTGTAATCACGGCATTCCGAAAGAAGTGCATCATAAATAAATGTAATTTTCCAAGATGCATTTTCCAAGTCAAATGAGGTGTGCTGCGATGGGAAGCATTTGGCGATGGTGTTTCTGGTGCCCCATCACTGTGTGTGCTGGTTTGCCCATCCAGAGGTTCAGTGTATTGGATTTTTCTGAAGCGCTAATGTTTTAAATCCTGTAATAACATAATTTCTACGGACATAAGTTGTTCACAGTTCATTGAGTTCCTAAAATAATATGTTAGCTTTTCTTGTCAGGGACCTCTGCCAATATTCTGGAGACCAAGGCAATTTGGTGACCTACATGACATTATTATTAAGCCTAGTGTCCCCTTTGCTAATAATAATATTATCCAAACTAGGTTCTCGACTTTTTTGCTATAAGCACACATGTTGTAGAAATGTAGCAGACATACGGTCAGGTGGAGGTGGATTTCCATTTCTGTTTTGTTCATTAACCTTTTCAGGGTCTCTGCCAGAAGGAGCCCAAGGTATTTGGACCCCCTCCATTGATGGTCTTCATTAACCCACTTGTTGAGAAGACTTTTTTGGTTGATCATCATTATTTTGAACCAAGGCAGGGATTCCACCTCAGCACTGCTCGTCATGGCAAGTGGCTTCTCATTCATGCTCAATTTATTTTGCAGCAACCTTAAATGTTTCCCAGAGCATTTATTTGTGACCTGTTTCATTCTGGATGATGCTTGCAAGCTCTGAAACCTGACAGGTGATCTAAGGTAGGTCAGTAGCTTCCCCACAGCTGGGTGTCTACACTGTGTTACTCCTTGAGCGACACCAAGTCTGAATCCTATCAGCATTTGCAAAGCAAATATTTGAACTTGAGTAGCAAATGACTTCTGTGTTGGAAATTGAAACAAAAATCTGACTCACAGCTTTAAAACAGGTTTTGGAGATTGTGTGGTTTTAACTTGTGTTTGTATTTATGGTTCAAATTGTTAGGGTAGTTAGAAATAAGATTCACTAAGAGCTTGGACCTGAAAGCCTTCCCTGAGCTGAAGTAGCATGATTATAGACATCATAAAGAAAACATACGAAGTGAAAACTCCTTCTCAACATCTTGTTCTTTACCTGTGCAGTCTGTAACGTTTGAATAGCCCCTGTCAGGACCCTTTCCACCTGAGACCTCGCTCCCAAGCTGCCCACCCATTCTCCAGCGCGGTGACGGTCATCTCCTTTGCAGTCCACGTTGCAGAAGTTCGCTTCTATGTCTGGAAGAGGTACCTTTAAATTCAAAGGTGTTCTCACTTTCACCTGCCAAAACTGTGCCGGGAACACCTCACGGTAAGTTATATTTGTCCACAGGCTGGTGTTGTCTGAGGGAGCGTGCACAGCTGAGCACCCCTTCAGAGCACTGTCTTCTTCAAACTCATCTTCAACGTGTTCTTTGTTTGAGAGCTCAGTTGGCAATTTCCTCGAAGCTGAATTATGAAAGAATCCTGATCCAAATGAGTCACTGTCCCACCAGAAAGAAATGTGACAAATATTAAATATTCTTGTGTAGCTTGCAGATCTGCAAGTAAAATGCATTCTTTAATGCCATGCCTTGATAATCCTGATGACTCATTTGGTGAAGCCTATGGTGCCAACTTTCTTCCTTCATCCCAAAGCTAACAGGTGTTTCTTGGATTTGCCTCATCTGTTACCAGTCACTGTTGAGTCCAACTGGAAATATTCCATTCAGCAGCCAGGCAGTGCCCTGCACATCCGTATTCTGCACCTGGTCCCACCATACCCAGTCCATCCCCAGCATCATAGTTGAGTCTGGCCGGTCAGTGCCTGACAGCTGGTTCATCAGCACCACGTCATTGTCTGCACAGGCTGAGTTTATTGTACAGAGAGCCCAGGGCACCTGGAACACATTATGGAAATGCAATGAAGATGCTGTTCCCTGTGGGAATGGGATTAAAAGCAGGTACTAGTCCAGAATTGGTTCCTTTTCTAAAAAAAAAAAAAAAAAAAAAAAATCAACACTTGAAAGCAGTAACATCAACAATTATCCTTAGGCAAGGGGTTTGTTTTTTGCAGTGTAGCGAAAGCTTATTTTCATAAGGTTACATTGTCCAAACTCTCCTCTTTGGAAACTAAAATGCTCTGCCAGATTGAGATGAATGAGTAGGTTACTCCAAACACAGCACACGT
Source organism: Coracias cyanogaster (assembly GCA_033124195.1). Lineage (NCBI taxonomy): Eukaryota > Metazoa > Chordata > Aves > Coraciiformes > Coraciidae > Coracias > Coracias cyanogaster. The sequence goes on from JAVSBS010006252.1 coordinate 19,837, forward strand.
CCGAGTTCTCGTCGGTCTTTGCTTTGGCAGGGAGCGCTTAGACACGTCTGAAATCAGATGGAAAACAACTGGGCCCCCTTTGGTAGGAAATGCCAAGCGGTGTTTGACAAATACTCATTTGGTTTGATCTGATTTAGTGCAATATTTTATTTGCAAGATGCTTGGACCTAATTAAAAAAAATAGTTTTGTCATATTAAAATCCCATCAGACTCCTTCAGTTGTGGTCTGATACAGCAAGAACCCAGCATGATCAGCCCCGTTTTAATCTGATTTTATAGGAGCAATAATTGCCATAATACTGAGGAAAGGAGGATTTTAAAAAAACATGTTCTGATCTCTTTGTTTTTATGATTTATTGTTTTTTTTATTTGTCTCTAAGAAATGTAGGGAACATTATTTCTTTCGATATTACCATTATTATACTTAGTATTTCAGGACTCTAAAAAGGGAGAGTAGAATATCTGTTTACTCTCATCTTCTGAAACTGATACTGTGATAGAAACTATAATTTGGGGTTTGCTGGTGGTCATCATTGTAACAATTCATCTCTGTTTAATAGAGCACCTTGATTTTGTTTTGTATCATCTTAAAGAAGGTAGAGGCAAAGTCTTGACCAAATGCCTCTTTTCTCTTTGAGGAAGAGGTGTAGAGAAAAGTTAGTAGGTTTAAAATTACTAAAACTTCAAAGGTTTCAGAAAACTGAATTGACAGCGTTTGGGTGCATTGGATTTTGAGAAGGCTCAAAATTTAACAAAAATTCTGTCGTTCTCCAGGATGACAATCCTCCAGGATTAAGGAGTGTGATGGGGTAACTGGACACACCTGAAAGGAGCCTAGTGCAGCAATTGCCAGTGGAACAAATCATTCAGACTAGAGAGGAGGAAGAAATTTTTGATGTTGAGGGTGGTGAGAGCCTGGCGCAGGTTGCCCAGAGAGGTGGTGGCTGCCCCATCCCTGGCACCATTGCAGG
>JAVSBS010006252.1:37175-52832 GCA_033124195.1 Coracias cyanogaster
CATCCCTGGCACCATTGCAGGTGAGGTTGGCCGGGGCTCTGAGCAACCTGCTCTAGTTGCAGATGTCCCTGCTCACTTACAGGGTGAGGACCTTCAAAGGTTCCTTCCAACCCAAACCATTCTATGATTCTATGAAAGCAATTTCCTGTAATCCAAACTTCCCACTCCCATCTGCAGGCCACCGTGTGTGCAGCACAGCTCCCCAGTTTAGGAATGGGACACCCCATGTCTGAGGCACTGGGAAAGGGTTGGAGCTCAGTGATGCACCAAGTGCTTCTTCATGGACCTGGGCTCCGAGATGAAGTGCTGTTGATGAGATCCAACTTCAAAAAACCCCCTCAGAATTCCCAGAATTATGATCTGGATCTTCATTTGAATTAAGCAGCTGAAAAATGCCATTCTAGCCTTTACAAAGCCTAGGTTTTTAGTGATAATTACAATTATCATAATTTCAGATAGATTGTGGGAATGCTGAATGAAAGGGACCTCTGAGTCAACCTGCTGCTTGAACCATCACTAGATCAGGTCAGCTGTGCCCTTGTCTTGAATCTTGAAAATCTCCAAGGGTGGAGATGAGTTGCTAAGCACAGCATTTCTACATGAACAAGCCCCCGCAAATAATATTAAAAAGTGATATACAAATATCTGAATTAAATGCTATTTTCACTTTCTGTTAAAGGTAACATCTGTGGCGTTTGATGGAATCTAGTGAAAGGGAAAGTAGCAGGAGTTTCTTAAGCAAATCGATGGAATCTTGTCTCTAAAATACTGAAGAAACAAAGAGAAGATGAAGTTGGTATAGCTTGAAGTGCTAGTAGATGAAATAATGGTAAAATACGCATATTTGAGAAAAATACCTAATTTTGTTGTGCTACCATTCTAGCAAAGGCAAAATGGAATTAATGTAATGATCATTTGGAACATGCTGTTCTACATTTTCCTTAGACAAATGCTGTTGACTGCGTGCGCCACAACATTTACCTTATTTACAAATATGAATTTTAATACAATGTTATTTGGAAAAGATATTTGCATATGCACTCGTATTTTCTTCTGGAAGATAAATTATTCTCTTTAATACACTGGAGAAATAAACTGACTTCCCACCAGCATCCATAGAAGTGAAGTTCAAAAGTCCTTGTGATGTAGAGGGTGATTAGCATCTCCTCAGAAAATAAGAGGCTGTGGCTTTTTCCTTTGTTCGAAGCAGTTCTTTTTTTTCCTTCACTTTTCTTAGCTGTAACTTTATTTATTGAATTTGCAACTAATGGGGCTTTGAAGAGAGCGTAGCAAACAGGTGGAAAAAATATTGATATATTTTGCCACCTCTAAATATCTTGCATCCAGGAGATATTTATGTTTGTAAATAACATTTTCAATTTCTCTTTTGGAAGCCAGGAAATATTTCTTAGGTTTGGCAAAAAATACCTTTGTAATGAGATGTATCTGTACATGTTGCGTGAGATATTAGACAATAATTTATACAGCTGAAGGTGTGTTCACCTACTTTCAGTTTATGAGCACAGATATACTGGGAACAAAGATACACCTTCTGAGAAGATAAGTGTTTTTTAGAGAAGTCTGGGGTCTCTAGGGTTTTAATTAGGGATTTTTATAGCTTTTGTGTACTAGCTTCTAAGACCTTTTTACTTCAAAAAAATTCAGATTTTTTGGTGTCCTCCCTTGATCAAGTTTAAGGCCAACCATAAAGGTGGAAAGAAGCTGTTTCTAAGTATTAATGAGTGCCTTTCTGAAGCGAAATCTTTGACAGTGTACATGGGTAGGTATATAGATACATATATAAATGGATATTTTATTTATATCTATGAATAATTATAGAGTGTTTGTAATTAAAGGAATTAGTTAGGCTCCCAAACTTAGGCACTGGCTGGTATAGAGAATCGTTAAGGTTGGGTAGGACATCCTATTCCATGCCAGTCTTGGATATGAGTGATGAGCGTGTCTATCTGTACATCCTGTTGCCTAAAGCTTGTCCCGTTTCTTGTGCTGTTGATTAAATTGTTTTGGTTGGTTGTTGCTGAGGTGGTGGTGGGTTTAAAAAAACCCAAATCAGCTTCAGGACCTTGGCATTTAAGCTATTAAAGTATAAAATGAAGACATAGCTTGCTCTCCCTGAGTGGTTGTAACAGCCTCCTGAGCCTCATCAATCATGCAGCAGCCCATGCCGCGACTGAAAAATGAAGAACCTGTAAAGAAATGTGTAAATATATAAATGGTGCTCTATGGGAAGGATTCATGCTGTCCTGCCCTTCCCACCCAGCACTCATCAGTGCATGGCTCTGCCTTAGGAGCGCTCATCTCTCCTTGAGCCCACCTTAGCAAGGGCCACAAAAATGATCCGAGGGCTGGAACACCTGAAGACAGGCTGTAAGGTTTGGGCTTGTTCACCCTGGAGAAGAGAAGGCTCCAGGGAGACCTCCTTGTGGCCTTTCAGGACTTCAAGAGACCACTCAGAAAGATGGGGGCAGATGTTTTAGCAGGGCTAAACATGGGATGGTTTTCAACTAAAAAGGAGATTTAGACTAGAGAGAAGGAAGACATTTTTGAGGCTGAGGGTGGTGAGAGCCTGGCCCAGGTTGCCCAGAGAGGTGGTGGCTGCCCCATCCTGGGATGGTGAGCCGGGTGAGGTTGGCCGGGGCTCTGAGCAACCTGCACTAGTTGCAGATGTCCCTGCTCCGTGTAGGGGTGTTGGACTAGATGACCTTGAAAGGTCCCTTCCCACCCAAACCATTCTGTGATCGATATCCCTTGCCAATGATGTCATCTCCTCCAGCGCTCAACTCTGTGGAGCAGGACCCTTGGTGGCACGCCCGCCGGGCAGGAGACCTCTGCACTATGCAGCACTCAGCTCTCACGGGCCCAGCAGTTGCTGAGGTGTGGATCTGAATCGCCTCAGGTCAGGTGAACTTAATTCTTCTGAGTTTCAAGCGAACGCTCCTTTAGATTTGTTGAGAGCTGGGCGCGATACGTTCAGTTAAGCAGTTTGATAAGGGTTGAAATTAAACGTCTCAGAATATCATTATCTGCCACCCAAAGCTTGTGCCGGCGGTGCAACCGGCCGCACGGGCATGACGAGAGCTGAGTCAGATCACATGCTAAGTGACAGGTGAGCTTAATAGGTTTGGATGGACACAAGCAGAGCTGACACATCGAGACTTCATTTCCCAGCCGCGGACTCGGGCTGATTACGGGCAAGAGATTATAAATTCCTCCTTTGCAGGAGAAAAGCGGCTCTGTGAGGTCTCAGCTGTGAAATGTGGCCTCCGTCGAAGGCGCGGAGCGTTCAGGGCAGCACAGTCACCCTGAGAAACCAAGTTTGTTCATGTTTCTGGTGTAATTAGAAAGCTAGAAACATATCAACGGCTGTGCCCTTCACGCTGAGAATTTGTTCCATTGCGGGGGCAAATAGTCGCGAGGAGTAAAGAAATAGGGAAGGAGGAAAATTGGCTGTGCTGCCAGGTAATGGTAAGCAGCAGAAACGGCGGTTCTGCCCGGCACTGACATGCTACGGCAGCAGTGGTGGGAGAAGAAACAGCAGGTGAGGAACAAAAGAGAGAATGAAGCCACCAGACAGTGTAAACAAGAATCCGTGTTCTGTGGATCGTGCTACGGGCCTGACTTGGGCTGAAAACATCTGGGAACCACAAGTGGAGTGTCAGTGATGAGATGGAGTTTTTTAACAGGATGAGGAATGTGAGGTGTGGTGCTGAGGGACATGATTTATCAGCAGATTTGGTAGAGTAGGGTTATGGTTGGACTCGATGATCTTAAAGGTCTTTTCCAAGCAATTCTATGATTTAGCAAGGTCGGGTGGAGCAGTGTTTGTTGGGCTCTGAGCCTGATCAGGCACCTGAAGGTGCTGTTGAAAGGTGCCGTCCTGTTTTATTGAGGAAGGGCATGGAGATGCTTCTGAGCTTTTGGAAGGGAAGGAGAGGCTGGGTTGGGGAGGTACCTGCTCGGCCTGGGTGAAATCCCCGCAGAGGGAGGGGGTTTGCCTTTGAAACTGCTGTGGTGGTAGAACCACTATCACCTGAGTTCAAAAAAGGAGGAAACTATGGGCAGCAGAGCTGATAAAGGATATTCTTCTGACCTGCAAGGAACTGCAGAGGAATTATATCTTTCCAAAAGAAAATAGCCAACTTTTAGAAAGGGAAAAAAAAACCACACTACAAAGGAGTCATGGATGCTTTCATTTGCTTATGCTGGGAAGAAAATAAAATAGAAAAGAAGCTGTAGTTGGTATTTCCTAGAGAACTGGTACAAGCGATACCATCTTCAGAGACCTGAGATCAGCCCAGGTCCCCGTGGAGATGGTACAGGGAGCCTCATCTGGGCAAGAAGTGAAGGGATGCTCAGGTAGCTGGAGGTGGGTCAGCACCACCACAAACACAGCCCGATGCCCTCCAGATACCTTCTGTGGCTTGGCGAAACGCATGCTCTGGTCCCAGCACTGCACTTGGCCAACTCCAAAGTAGAACTTGCTTCATCAGAAGCTTATTTAGAGGTGAGAAGGATGTAAAGTTCCCTTTGCTACAAATAACTTATGGTCTTTGGTTTTCATTGCTATTTGGAAATGTTGTCTTCAGCTGGCATTTAGATGATAGCTCTGTCAAAAGCTTTCTTAGTCAGCACAATATTAATAAATAGTTCATGGCAAATATCACAGCATGTATATTATAAATATGACTTAGCCTGGAAAAAAGCATAAGTCAAAGTATTTGTTGGTAATCTAATTCAGAAAGGCTTTTTTTTTTTTTTCTTCCCCCACACTTTTGTGCATCATCTGCCAAAAGAAAGCCCCAAGTCTATGGAAGTTTGACTCAGCATGTGACGCAATAGGAAACAGATGGCAAACTCATCACAGGTTTTAGGTTCAGGCCATGTTGGGTGTAACCCTGTAGGAAAATTGATTTTTCTAAATATTAGTGACCTAGTTTTTGAAACAACTAGCAGAGGGCGTTTTTCTTACACATTCAATACTTTATGTAAGTAAATACTTAAAAATAGGGATTCATGGGGTTCCTTCACTGTCATTTTGGCTTTGGTGTTTGAATAAAAAAAAGATTTCTTCAAGAATTTTATTATCAAAAAAGTAATCCCAAATCTTTGCTCAGTTCCTAAACGTTCCTATGACTATTACTGTAGGATATTATTGCAGTTTTTACAACTTAGGGTCTCTGTTGTGCCTCAACACTGGATGTGTTCAAGGTCAGGTTCAACACGGCTTTGGGCAACCTTGTCTAGTGGGAGATGGGGTGGCAGGGGGGTTGGAACTAGATGATCTTTGAGGTCCCTTCCAACCCAAACGATTCTATGATTCTGTGAATTGTGTCTTCCCTATTAGAGCCTTGAATTTGTGTAGAGTCTTAAAACAAAAGCTTTGGCATGCATTGTGGAAAAAGGTTGGGACATAGGATAAACTGATGATAGTAAATAGGAAAAAAATAAGAAAACAGGATGCTAAAAGTATTTTGTAACTTTGGTTAGACTCAAAGGAACATTTTTCCTCTAAAAAGGCCTTTTTACACAAAAATATTTATAGCTGGATTGTCTAAACAACTCATGAAATCAGCTGAAGAGCTCTGTACTATCTTCAGCCACATATACGTGCCAGAAGTCTTTCCGAATACAAAAGAATTTGTGTTATATTGTATTTTTATCTTTTATTTTTGACAAAGCTATGAACCAGGAGGCAGCTGGAGATTCCCTGGCTAAGCATTCCTCACAAGCCTGAAAATCACTGAAGCATCTCATCCTAAATCTACATGGTTAAAATCTCATTTTGCCTTCGGTATGCGTTGGGCCTCGCAGCTGCTGGCATCACCTGCTGCTTCTGACAAAGAGGTACCTGCTTAAGTGAACTGAAGAAGATTTATTTCTGAACGTTGTAATGGAAATTCAGTCTTCTGCCATCATGGAACACCGGGAACTGGTACGTTGAGAGGTAATGGTGATAGTGAGATCACTGTAGCCTGATGTTTATTTTGAGTGGAGTTTCTTTGAGAGGTGTGAATCAGCACCTTGACAGGAAAAACCCCAAGAAATTAAACAACAAAAGTTACCTCTGTGGATTCTTTTGCCTTTGTAGTGGAATTTCTGAAATGAGGGAGAAGGGTCATTTAAGCTTCCCACAGAGTATTCTCTGCATTTCTTTTTCGCAGATAAAAGTCTTTGCAGAGATGAAGGCAGCGGCCATAGGACAAAAGTGAAGAGAGTTGCATGGGAATATCGTGACTTTTCTTATAACGTGTTTTCTCAGAGGGTGGAATTCATTTGTGGTTTAAATGCGATGCTGTTTCTGCTGGGGCAGTGGCACCCTCTGATATTCAGAGGAAAGCTCCAGACTGGTTGTGGTGGGGTGGCTGGCGTGCTTTATCTACGTTGGCTTTATAAGCTGGGAAGTCTGGGAAGCATGCGCTGTCAGTAAATCTCTGCTTTCCCATTTGGGGTCCAATCTAAACTTTCTAGACTTGGCAGCCGTTTGGAATGAAGTGTTTCGTGGGGGACCCAGGACCCTCGCAGATGCTCTCTCTGATTTGCAGCTCCATGCCTGGTGCCTTCACGGTCATCTTTGCTCTAATCTCTGTCTGTTTGGCCCGGTCTTGTCTGTCGTGCCAGTTCATAGAATCATAGAATGGTTTGGGTTGGGAGGGACCTCAAAGATCATCTAGTTCCAACCCCCTGCCATGGCAGGGATGCCTCTCGCTAGACCACGTTGCTCAAAGCCCCGTCCAGCCTGGCCTTGAACACCTCCAGGGATGGAGCATCCACAGCTTCCCTGGGCAACCTGTGCCGGTGTCTCACCACCCTCGGGGTAAAGAATTTCCTTCTAAATTCCAATCCAGGTCTCCCCTCTTCCAGTGTGAACCCATCACCCCTTGTCCTATCACTAGAAGCCCTTGGGAAAAGTCCCTCCCCAGCTTTCTTGCAGGGCCCCTTCAAATTTACAAAGTTCCCACCTGGCTGTCACAAAGGTCACTGTGTCTGCCCTGAGGGGACTTCAGACGCTTTAATGGAGGAACTTCTAAAATCATGTTATTTGCTGAAGCCAAGGGCTTCCACGTGGCTTTGGGCGCATTTCTGTCAACTCACAAGCGTGTGCTGCAGTTCTTTTTATTGAATGACAGGTGATATTACAGCAGTCAGTCAGGCGGCTGTTTTAAGATGCCTCAGATGATTTGTCTATGCTATGATGATTCATCGCTCCATTTTTGTTTCATAATAGGGAGAAAGTGGGGAGGATTCTGTCTTCTACTGCAGTCCTCACTGCGCTGGGTTGTCTTCCTGTGTCCATGACCTCTTTCAGCCTCTTTGCTCTTTCAGCAAAAAAAAGAAGTGCAAAGTATCACAAGCACTTCTTTAGGGAATACATCTCTCTCATGTCTTCCTGGCAGCTGGCTCTTTGCTGCCTGCAGGTTGTCTTAATACCTGGCTCTGTCCAGAGTAAGTTTTTGGCATCTTAAAAGCAAATGTGGTACGGAGCTGCTAAGAGGTTCCTTTACCCAAACTTCTCTGTATTCGAACCGCTTTTCTGTAGCGTGTCTCTTCTTCATACTTCATGCCACAGCATGGCCTCTACTTTGGAAAAACAGCCTCTGACTCTGATACATCAATAGCATCCGCGTATGCTAATGAAATTCCTTGTCCGGAGCAAGCCATTACTTCTCAAAAAAATACTACTCGGTGTGGTGAAACAGCAAGTGTGGTAAAGTGGTGATGGATGTGAGACATTACCTACAATTTCACGCGTCTTCAGGTTCTGATTTATGGATGTCACTGATTTTACCGGACAGCTACGTCATCTGCAGAAATCCTAAGGTCTAATTATCAAAGGTGGTCCTCATGTACAGCTCGTAACTGAAAGTCATAACCTTTCTGAAAATTGTCCTAGAAATGATTTGCTGAGTTCTGCCCAGATTTATCAAATGAACTCCTATGGGGGAACAAAAAAAAAAGGACTGGCAGTCTGTCTGCTTAGGACAGTCCAAAAGAGCCTGAGTGTGGAGGAATATGTGATTAAAATCATTAGATCACTTAATGCAGCATCAAAAGGAATATTAGAGGGGAGATATGAAATTAAAAATCCGCTCTGAGCTGTAGATAACTCTAGGGAGGAGATAGAGGGGGAAAAAAAGGTAGGGATGCTAAGGAGCTTATATGTGTATGTCTGTGTTTAAATTCTGTATACATAGGTATATTCTTAGTCCATCGGGAATTCTGCCTCTGTCTTCAATCAAGTTTGGACTCTAAATAAATCATAAAACGTAAAAAAAACCCTATTGTTACCATGTAACCCAGCAGCCATTGCTTAATGTCCTGCTCATGCCATTTAGGAAATATTGTCTGGGTTGGAATATTTTCAGCTTTAAATAATCGCGAAAACATCATGATAAATTCTAGTCACTGTTTTAAAAATATCTCTATTTTTAAGTGTATCTTTCTATACCAGTGTCCAAACACTGAATCTTATCTCTCTCCGCCGGCCTGAATAATACATTTTCAATCTTGTTCACCATGTAGTTTGCGGTAGGCTTTTAAGTTTGTTTTGATTTGCGCTGTGAGGAACTCTGAGACTCCAATATGGAATTTCTGAAGAATCAATCTAAGAACTGATCTTATTTGATGTTTTCGCTAGTCCTCTGGAGAAAAATGGGAGGATGCTAATGGAATAGGTTGAAAAAATGGGATATATTGTGAAAAGAGGAGGGCGCCAATACCGCAGAGAAGTTCTTGAATGACATTTGACAAATAAATAGACACTGTTTAAAACCTAAGAGGATGAAGCACAGTGTTATACAATGAAGGATGAACAATTTAAAATGGAGCAAATTGGAAGATTTTATCAGGTGTACATGATTGATAAACAGGAAGATGCATCACTCAAGCTGGGACAGGTGTAGGAGATAAACTATAGGGATCGCAGGGAAGGGGAGATGGGGAATCAAAAGCAAATGAATATGGGCAGACGTTGTAAGGGATCCATTTGTAGTGGCTTAATAAATTACCACTCACTGCCTTAGTCCCAGGAGCTGTGCTGCCCGCGTTCCCCTCCTGCTCCTGCGGCACTGGACAGTTTACCATGCTCGCTTCTAACTTTACTTTTTACAAGGAAGCATCCAGGGCCCAAAATAAATGTTTCTGATGTTTTCACCTTTCATGAATCAACCTCTAATTTTATAAAGAGGCACTTCGTTAGTTGGGCAATGATCTAGTCTTCATATACTTGAGTTTGATTGGCGTTAATTACACTTTTTTTAGGTCTGTGCTTAATGAGCTCTGCATCAGTCATTCCTTTGCTTGGCCTGGAATCATCATCAGGCTGATAATTCTATAATTACTTTGTCGTTCTGTTTATCTCCTTTCTGTGTTGACAAAACATTGCACTTCTTTTACTGATCCAGAAATTTGCTAGTTTTTGAAGAGGCATTAAAAAGTCAATGATGATAAATAAGGCTTGTGTGAAACCTACAGAAGGAGCATATTTTTGCCCTGCTCCTGTTATGATGCCTATATTTAATAGTTGCTGCTTGGCATCTTCAATTCCCTTTCGAAAAGAAAGTGACTCATCATCTCATGGACGGAGTAAATCTCTTTTTTTTAGCAAAGTAACAGGTAAGGTGCTATGCAGTGAATTTATCGGTGTCAATTTTTCTACCATTTTTGTCCAGTAATGAGGAAATCCCATTGTTGGAGTACCCTACACCTCTACCATGCATTACAGATTTGTCTGAACTTTGGGAAGAATATTGTAGTTTTAACCAGATCTTGGTAGTTTATAATCCAGATCTAATAATTTAATATTGCAAGAAGTTGGGCATCCAAATTTCCAATCCTGGAACCTGCTTGTTTGGACCTTTGCTCAACTCTTCGCCTATCAACAGGCTGAGATGAACGACCTCTTCTTTCCAGGCTACAAATTTTTGTCTCTTTCTTTTATATTGGTGCAACATTTCGACTCTGTAAGCAAATATTACTTAATCAAGTCTGATTTTCTGGAACTGTTTAAGAACAAAAGCTTTCTATTAGTTTTTAAACTGGTGATGATGGTTTTCTTGTTCTTTTGTGAGATTTGATGTCCTAAAGAGCAGCAGCTACAAAGCACTCATCTTGTGTGTTAGCACATTGCTCCGTAAGTACTTAGGGGTATTTTCTTAAGAACTGTGAGTTACGAGATGCTGTATCCTCCTTGCTTTTGGCTCACTGATCCTTCATAAATTATGAATTTATAAATTTGAATCAATGACCTTCACTATTCCCATGAAGACATTCCACCAGCACTTAGTAAAACCAACTAGGCCAAAAGTCCTCACTGAGGGGAAGCCAAGCTAAGCTCCCAGCACTGGAATATGTGCAGCTGAAGTGCTCTAGAGCCTTTGCTTGATTTTATTTCTGTCACTGTGCCTTTATGTGTAATGGGTTTATCATTCCTTGTTCAAACCATTCTGCATCCCAAACTTTGTATTGGTTTTGTACATCTCCAGCAGTCTGTCTCCTAGGAGGTTTTTCAGTCTGAATCAATCCTTATTATACCATCTCTCTTTGGCAAAGACGGGCTGATGGCCTCAAAAGCAAAACCATCCCCTTACGTCATTCATCCAGGCACTACATCATATTCGAATCTTTAGCCTTTTGCCTTTCTTTATTATGAGAGTCGAGATACTGCCACAGAAATCATTTAAATATTCATTTTCTACTGTTACACAGTTACTCTAAAGTCATCTGCAGCCTTTTAGGCTAAGAAATCTTTTTTTTTTTTTAATTTCTGGATTTGGTTGACAGCTGCTGTGGTGTCCCCGTTGAGGGCTGTTGCCGTTTGCAGTATGGCATCTCACAGGCACCGCAATGTGCTCCTGGGGTACCCCGATGTAGACGAGCGTCCCACTGCTGCATCTTTTGGCCTTCCCCAGCCATGTCGTGGAATAGTCTCCTTGCTTTCCCATCAAACACATCCTCACAGGTCGCTGGGCAGGATGCTCACCAGATGACCCGGAACTAACTGGGTATGTAATGCCCGTGGAATTGTCTCGCATTCATTTTTCTTGCCATGTTCATCCTCAAGTACTTCCAGACGGAGCCAGTGCTGCTGGTCCCTCACAATGATTTTGCAGTGCTTCCCAAACCCAACTATCTCCCTTTGTTGCCTTGCTCCAGGTCTGTCCTCGTCCCTTTTTGCACAGCAAAGAAAGGACGCGAAGAGAACATGACACATCCAGAGCTCGCAGCCAATGCCGTCACCCAGCGTGGAGCAGAGCTGCCAGGGAGAAGAGCCTCCTTCAGTCATTCCTCAGACTCCTTTGTTGATCAGTCACAGGTTTGACAAGCTGCAAACTCTCTCCATCTCCATGCTAGAAAGGAATGACAAATCATTCCAAGTTGAGGCGACAAGTTGATCAAAGGCTCAGCAATGATCACGCTGCGATTCTTAGTGGTGGTTGCAACCCCAGCCTCCCACCAAAACGGCTTGTCAGCTCTGCTTTCACTCAGGTGTTCAAACCCCCCAAAACAGAGTCAAACCAGCAGACAAAGAAAACGCCTCAAACACGGGTGCGTTTGACATCAAAGGCTGAGCTTCCCACACCTGCCAGTACCTATTTTGTTTGTCTCACCCATCTGCTGCTCGTGCTGCTCGATGGATTCCTCTCCCCATCTCCACAGTGGTGCATTGGCTCAATATTGATGGCTTAGAAATTTCAGAAAAGCCAACTTTATAGCCTTTCCGAGTGGCTAGGGCTTGAGTTTTAATGCATGTGTAGAGCCAGATTTTGGCTACACAAATTCTTGAGTCCCAAAGTCACTTGAGTGAGTATCCAGATTGAGGAGATAATGGCTTTCAAAGTGCGTTGGATATCCCTTGGCAATCTTTTTTTTATGAGGATACTTTTTGCTTGGTTTTTTTTCCGCTGCTGATGTCACACAGTGGGGGAGGCAGCAGTGGTATAAAGAGAGCAGGTAATGCCTAGTAAAATGGAGAGAGCTATTAAGTGATTCTCTTCAAATAGGAGAATTTACCTTGGAAAATCAGCATACTAATCGTAGCTCAGGGACACGCGCTGTTCTATTAAAATGGAAACACATTGCCATAGAGTGTGAACTAAAAAAAAAAAAAGAAGAAATCATCTTGTGCTCCAGTGACCAGCCATTATGCTGTGTAAATACATGATCCCGTGTGTGCCAACTATTGTTAGCAAACATTTGTGTAGGCTTTTTTTATAGCAATATAAGATGACTTTAAAAACTCCTGGTCTCTCTTAGCTAGTAAAGAATCTGTCTCATTTTTTTATGGACTCCAGTTGCAAGAGATTAGATGAGCACATACTGGTATCGCTGTCAGTACCAGCATGGGCCCTTATACCCATCAACAATTAACCTTTCTCTGCAAATAACCCCCCAACCATCAGGGTGAAATTTGGGTTTTATCTTCCTACTACAAGCTCTGACATTTCAGTGGTTATTTTTAATCTGGAAATGCAAAAATGCTTGCTTGCAATTCCAAGGGAAAGAGGATATTGGATATTTCTGGAATAAAACCCTCAGTATTGTTCCGTTGACCACCTTTTTTAACCAGTGTTACATTTTATTTTCCCATTTTATTGTTGTTGTGTAGGACGGACGCGTTTGATCTTGCACAACACGCTGTGGACTCTCCCACCCTTCTCGCGGGGTTTGCTCTTGCCTTGACCCAAGATCCTCCCACACCGTGAACTCAGCTGACTGAGTGAGCTATAATAGCTCCCTTCCTTAAAAGAGTATTCATTTTTCAGGATAATCATGACCATTAAATCCTACCTGTATTTTCCTCGTGAAATAGAAGTATAGTCAGCGCCATAAAAATCTGATGAATGTCAGTGTGAAAACTGCAATCAGCAACAAAACCAAAATTGTAGGTTCCTGGTCCCCTTGTGCCTACCCTTGCAGTTAAAACGCTGTCTTTATGAACTTAACCTATTTATGTCAATTTAAACCACACTGGAATTTGTTAATGGAGTCAACTCCGTCCACTTAATCTTTCCTGTATTTAGTGTGTGTCTAATGCCCTATTAACTGGTTTTACCCTCAGAATAAAATGGTAGTGTAGCAAAGCAACCCTGAGGTGTGACTTTGTGCAACAGCTCAGTTCACTTTTGTCGAAGCTTTGGTGTGTGGAGGCTTAAACATAGCCTTGGAACTCTTCTGCGCTGCAGGTGAATGATGTAATTCTGGGTTTTATGTTAAAGTAGATAACTGTAACATGTAAGATGCATGCTGATTAATTTATTATTTTTATAACTTAACAGAATGCCCAGAGTTTGGTTCAGGGTTTTAATTGCAGGTGTTTATTCAGGAATTTAGTTCGTCCTCAGTTTCTTGAGAATTATTAATCCCGGGAAGGAGAGGGGGTGAAGGACAACCACAATATCATCATTTTTCAGGCTTTGGGCAGCAGTAGCTTGGATATGGACTCTATTTAAAGATACCTTGTGTGTCCATGTACTTGGAAGATGAAAGTTCATTAACTATATTATAAGCCAAGCTCTAATATTTTGAAAATCTGGTCCAGGATTTCTTTGTGTGCCATGGATTCTTTATTTCGGTATCTGTTTCAGAACAAAACAACGCAGTAGTAAATCAGCATTTCTGCAGACAGTTCTTGATGATGTCTGCTGCACTTGGTGTTTCATCACATGAATCAAAGATGCAGCGTTGAAACTCCAAATGGCAACTCAGACTCATTCAGCTAAAAACTAATATACTGGAGAAAGAGGAGAAATCAAAGAGAAAATGGGGATGAATTGGACTGAAATAGCGGAACTCCATAATGATCCGTCTGGCTTCATACATATGGAGCAAATGTACATCAAAGTGAGCAGCTCTCAATGTCGGAGTAGCCTTCTCATCTGCAAACCATTACGGCAAAACAGAGAGCACACAAAACACTTTCCCTCTTTATGGAGATGTTAATTAAATATTTATGATTTTATCCGTGGAATGCCATTCCTCAGTGATTGAGTGAATACTCTATGAAACACAATCCAATCTATTTCCAGTCAATATAAAGACCTGATGCCTAAAGCAGAGCTGAGGTGGAATGGAGGTGTTGAAGTCAAACATTGCTAGCCCCGAAATGTTTCCATTTATATACTGAAACTAGGTACCTTCACTGTCATTTTCAGCTTTTGTGGGGACCTGGGATAACGCTTTTGTGCATGCCAAGACTGCTGTGCTGCATACAACTTGTCACGTAGACCTGACCCAGAAACAAGACGTTCTTCCATTGTCCAGTGTCACTGGAAGCCATTCACTGAGCACGGCCATCAAGACCAACTTCCCTGCGGTTATAGCAGCTTTTCTCCCAGTCACTGCAGCTGCAGTAGGTGATTGTGCACCTTTTTTTTTTTTTCTAAAAGCGTGGTGATTGAGCAGTCTGCCAAGCTGAGAGTGAGCACGGTTCATTTTTCCCAGGGAGCTGTGCTCACCAGTTTGCAGGCTGTGCAGGGTGGAGGGAAGCATCTCAGAAAGCACCGTCCACCTCAGGTCAGAAACACCTCCTGGTGAGGGCCTTGTGGATGGGAATGGTGGCTGTGGAAACTTCGGCATTCAGAGGGTGGAAACATTTAAACCTCCTGTGGTTGGGGAGCCCTCTATTTCCTTAGTGCCTGGTTCAACCACTGGCCTACAGGATTTAGAAGAAACTACAACTCTTCCACCTCTACTTTTTTGCTTCCCTTGTGGAGAAAACATTGTCAAGGTGTCAGGCTTGCTGAGTTCACAGGACATGTGCCAGTGTCCATCTTCAGCAGAATTTCCCAGGTCCCACATTTATCTTCTGAGTCTTGGGTTCCCTCTTGTGAGAATGTGTCAGCAGTTCAGACAGCTATTGGTGTCCTCTCCTGCCAGAGCACCTAAGTCAGTGACTGTTTTCCGACTCTCATTCTTTCTGGCAAACGTTTTGTGTATTTTGAAGATACACCTCCATTTTTAACTTCTCTGCCTGCATAACAGGGTTTCACTTGGTTGACAGCACTTCAGAGCATCGTTATCTGGCCACTCCACCAGGTTCCTTCTTTGCGAAGAACGGTCAGAACTGCCACCAGCCAAACGTTGCCGTAGCATTTTCTACGTAGTTCTTATTTTGAAATATTCTTTTCAGTCCTACTATTAATATTCAGTCTTCTACAATCTGAAAGGCCCAAATCTGTCTTTAATTCCCCTGTTGCTTTAGGTATTTCTCTTTCCATTCTCACCATATCCACGGTGCTTTTTCTTTTGAAAAGATTCTGCATCATTCCTTCATGCAGTGATTTTTGTAACGCTTTTCCATTTAAGTTTCTCTCTTTCAGGTCAGTCTCCACTTGTTTGGACAACATCTTCCCTTAAAATCCGAGTGCAGCTCTCTCAGCTTGGAGGTAAAAATTTATCATTCTAATAGACCTGAAAAATACTTCTATTTTCTAATCACTGATTTAAATATTACATTTTCTAAAAATAACTAAAGTACTATATGAATGTACAGGTTGCTAATGGATAATGTTTTTGAATTATCCTCAATTTCCTGTGTACTCAGCCAAGTCCAATTTACTTAATTATTGGTTACATCTTATTCTGACCGTGCTGCACTTAAAGAGGAGGAAGAAACAGAGACTTTGATTAAACTTTTGT
>JAVSBS010006252.1:63552-83087 GCA_033124195.1 Coracias cyanogaster
CATCCCTGGAGGGGTTTCCAAGCCATGGAGATGTGGTGCTGAGGGACATGGGTTAGTGGTGCCCTGGCAGTGCTGAGGGAACAGTTGGACTTGATGATCTTAAAGGTCTTTTCCAACCAAAACAATTCTATGATTGTGTAACAGAGGGAAGGGAGGACAGAGAATACTTCCTACAGCAACTGCTCTAAAATGTAAATGGCTGGAGAATGGATAAGAAATTAAAAACACCAAAATGAAGCAACATCCCATTGTTGAGGTCGAGTAGCCAGGATGCTTGAAGGGGTGCCTTTTAACAGCTTCTCCTGGAGGTTCACCATTAACAGCTGTAACTACTACCAACCACCTGAAAATGTGAAAATACAGAGTATGCAGATGTTTGTCGCCGAGGACGGCAGCTCTGCACTGCTGCTGGTGCTCTCCCAGTTCTTCTCATAGCAGCTGTTTCCATGCCAAGGTGTCACCACCCAACATCCCCAACACACCAATGAAAGGTGTTGTAGGGTCCTTGAAACAGCTTGTGGAAGATGTTGGTTGGTGCAGGTTCTCACTTAAATGGCCAGAGTCAAACGCTGCTCAGCTGCATTTAAGAATTCCCTTCTTCATTAAATTCGTTTCCTAAATTGGTCCGTAATCTCAGTTTAAAAACCTCCCAGTAAAAGCTCCTGGCTGCTATCGGCTACAAAATTATACAATCCTTTGTTTAAATTCATTAAATAGTTCTGTGGAAAGGGGAGCAAGCCATCTGTAATAAGCTAAAATTGCTGACACAGTACTCATAATAGGTTCTTTCCCAGAGGTTTTTATTGCAGTTATGTAAGAAATCATTGACTTAGGAAGTTCAAAGAAACTTTCAACATAGATTTTTTGTTGTTGTTGTTATATTTTTGAGCGATGTAGTGGGAGACTATGAAGATATTGCTCATAATAATTAGAGCTGTGAAACCTTGGGAAATTATGCCTAGGGACAAGGGAAACTTTTTTATTTATGGAAAGTTTGAAGACTACTTTAAAATGGAGGAATGTCTGTAAAATCCAAGTTAAAGTGGCCACTGACTCTGGAAATCACTGCAGTTAGGAACATGCCTTTTCTCTTACCGCTAATTCCTGGAGAATAAATAATATGTAGACCTCAGCTACAAAATCATGAAGCACTTGTGCGGTGCAGTTCAGATTTTGGATTCTCCTCCATCATACAACAAGTAACTCCAGAATGAAAGTGGTGGGATTAGTGACACGGGTAAATCGAGGTTGTAGCTGGAGACCACGGTGTTGCCGTCTGGAGCAGGAGATGGCTTCCTCAGCCTCCAGCATGGCCACCACGTCCCAGTAAGTAACACAACTGACCGTTGCTCGCCTGTTGGAACTGTGTTGGCCAAGGCCGTGGAAATGAGATCTGGGAGCAGAAGAGGCCTGGAGGGTTTACTGGAATTGTTTCAACCTGAGATAGAGGACAGCATTCGGAATGAGCGGTTCCCCAACTCTTTCACCTTTCTTAGGGAGCTGGCCACAGAAGAAAATCCCACTCTGGGGGCTTGATGTACTTGGTTTCATTATTCTTGTTTCAACAAACAAATAATGGCTTTGTTTGGTTCAGCTATCTCCCTGACTTCAGGCGTTTGTTGCCGTATATTCCAATCTGTACTTGCTAACCTCTTGCTCATGTGTCTATTAATATTC
The DNA here is from genome assembly GCA_033124195.1 of Coracias cyanogaster. Taxonomy (NCBI): domain Eukaryota; kingdom Metazoa; phylum Chordata; class Aves; order Coraciiformes; family Coraciidae; genus Coracias; species Coracias cyanogaster. The sequence goes on from JAVSBS010006252.1 coordinate 65,230, forward strand.
ACGCTGGACCAGCGCTACACCTGGCTATGAACAAGTGCACTGAGAAACGATTCCTTGCAGCCCGCACAGTATGCTACAAATGACATCCTGACCTCTGGAGCAGCAGGTGCATTAATTTTGGCAGAAAATCGCAATTTCTCCTTTGAAACTATTGATTTCCCAAGAAAATACTGAAATGCTGTGTCACTGACACCTCTTTAGACAGCTACAGCAATGGTACATCTAGGTCATTTATATGAGATTAATTAATGCTGCTTTTTTTTTTTTTGTGAGAGTAGACCCCGTGAGCACATACACAAGCATCAGGTTTTTTTTTTTTCCCCATCATCCATAAATAAAACTCTTAGCCTAAGGGTAAAAAAATCCAATTTCCTCTGTTTCAGGGAGAAGTCTGAATAGTCAATGAGCCTTGCACCGTGCCAACACACGTTCAAGATTAGTTAAAATCCAGTAACGGTTGTGTTTTTCCTTCTTTTTTTTAAAGTTTGGAACTAGAAATGGAAGCAAACAACTTCCAACTGGAAATCAGGATCCAGTAATAATAAATATAATTTAAACAGCAGTTACATGAGCACAAGAGGTCAAGAGTTTACAGAGAAATGGAGCTAAAAGGATCTATAGTAATAGACCATTATATTTTTCTAGTACTATTATAATAATATTTAATAATAATAATAATTTACTATTATATTTGCCATAATATTTTTGAAGATTTAACACAGATGTGTTTGTTTTGTTGAGTTTTTTTTTTTTCCAAGTTCTTTACACAGATTTTTGTTCGGAAAGCAGACAGGATGGAGATACCTCCAGCCACCTAAGTGGCCTGGCCTGTAAAATCTGGCAGGTATTTGCCGTCTTCTGTGTGATCAGGTACCTACAACTTGACTATTGAAACTTAATTCCACCTCTGCCTTGCTGTTAACGTCACCCATGGGCAGCCCCCTGGCTGGAGCGGCCGTGCTCCCGCTGGGTCCCTTCCATCTCCTTGCTGATAGAGCTGCCGACTTGTTGAAGATCCAAGAACTTGGTCCATGCATCCTTTTCTTTGTGCTCTTCTTCCCTGCCTACCGCTGCAGGTTTTTAATCTGCTGTAGACCATCACCGCATTCATTTCACGATCCACGTTGGTGAGCTGCTGAATGACTTTATCCGCGCCGCCTGGGACCCAGGACAGTCAGGTGGCTCCACGTGAATGCTGAGGCATGATGGATTTAGTCACAGCAGTTTATACCTGCTTCTATTACAAGCAGTAATGCTCAATATTTACTGGTGTGCAAGGATGAGTTAGCTACGGGTCTTTTTTATCCATGGAATTATTTTTAGTTCCATTCTGTAGTGAAAGCACAGATAACTTGGTCTTAACCAGGTGGGTTTTTTCTAACCAATTTCAGCGTTATCTAGTTCTACTTAAGATGTTACGATTTTAAATTTTGTCCAGTTTGAGTGTCCAGGATGTTTCTAGTGTGCTGTCATTTAACCATTACATAGTGAGTGAAACCTCTGTGAACATCTGCTTTTGACTTGTAGTTGTATTAAGACTTCAAGTTTAAAACACGCGGTTGTAATCAGCGCCACACAAATAACTTCTTTTCGATATTTTGTGCCAGGCAGCCTCAAGCACTGGCATGATTATTCTGTATGTTCAGAATTCTTGAGGTAAACCATGGGACATGCTGAGGATCTGGAGAAGATAATCAGTGTGATGGTTGAGTTACGTTAGCTCTAGGCCCGCATTATGCTCTTTTAATTTTAATAAAAGAGGGGAACGCTGTATAAAAGTGTGGAACTCTTCACAGCTCTTGACAATTTGAAGAGGTGAAAAAGTCTTTGAACAATTGGAATTGCACTTAGCAATAATGTGCATGTCATGTCACTCTTATTGACGAGTGAAGGTTTGAAGGACAGTTTTCTCATCTGTGACTCCAACGTTTATAAAGAAACTGTCATTTATTCATTCCCGTATCTCTCCATACCAACCTCTGGTGTTTTGTGAGACAGGGAAAGCTCTTTCTATGCCACCCATCGCGACTCCACAGTGAGACTGCTCATGGAGGTGAAATAAGCCTTGGCTTCAGGTGTCTTTCTCAGTAAAAAAGTGTCTTTTTCAGAGCTGTACAACCAGAGTGGTGGGGAAGGAGAGGGTTTTGAAGCACCAAAAAAATGGCTTCATACCTACGTTAAGGTGTTGAATGGTGTAGCGGTTTTAATCCTTCCCACAAGAATTCACGAGGTGTTTAAAGATAGAATAAAGATAAAATAACAGAAAGATAGCTTCCCCGAAGCATTACAGTTCTGCAAAGTGAACGTGAGGATTCAGGAGGTCGGATTTCTGGGGAGTGTTGTCCACAGCTGGTACCAGGTAGCGTGATGGGAAGTGCCCTCTTGAGCAGAATTCAAAAGGTCTTCATAATCCATTGTGACAAAGATGACCCGCAGGATACCTTCGTGAAGAGTCATGCTAAAAAACTGGTACTGCACGCTAATGTATTTCTCTTAGCTCCATGTTTTCCAGAAGAGGTATTTTAGAAATACTGAAACTATTAAAATCTACTTTAGGTACCTGTGCTAAGTATAATTAACCAGATCTACTTGTTAAATTTCTTTTCATTTATGACAGAAGGTGGAGGGGAAAAAAGGGAAAGGATCTATTAATTCTGTAACACATCTTGGTGAAAAAAAAATTACCTTTTTTCATAGACTTTTTTGAATTACTGAGGCAAATGTTGCCAATTTCAGGATTTAAAAAAAAAATATATATATAGAAGAACTACTATGCAAATATTGGGTAGACCTGTATAAATTGAGATGGTATAGATGGAAGGTCCAGTATATAAATTGGTCAGCACCCTGACCAACGGCACTGAAATATCTCCATGTAATAGAGGTCAGTAAACCCCAGCAAAATTGCTTCATCATAATTTTTCCTATCCACTTTCTAGTCCTGACAGAAAAGAGAATTAGGTTGCTAGATCTAAGGTATTATGAAATAGAGGTGTCGCTGGCTTAGGGCTGCCTATTGTGCAGGTTTGTGGTTACAGTATTAATGCAAAATGTGGATCAGGCCGTTACTGTATTTAAATGAAATTTAACTGTGTTTATTCTAAAAATTGTAATTTGAATAGGAACACGTACAGGGACTGTTAGGGTGGCAGAACAAAGAACCTAATTGATGGTTTGCTTACCCTACCAAAATGAAAGGTGAGAAGGGATAAGGTTTCTATCTGCAAATACCTCAAGGGGTTAAGAGTTGGGAGAAAATAATTCACAAGGCTGCTGCTGCTGGCACCATAACCAGTGGGGTGCAGATAAACGGAGATTGGGTGGAAGATTAGTTTTAACTGGATAAGGAGAGAGGTTTTGGATCTGTCTCTCAGTGACTGTGGTGTTATAAAGGTCTCAACATTTTAACTGGTAGGTTTAGCAGGCTTCTGGAAGTGGTTATACCCTGCAAAGTCGGTGTGGGGTTGGAGGTGCTGCTCTGCAGGAGGCAAGGGACTGGTCCCAGCATCCAGCTGGGTATGGAGTTTCAGTTGGCATCCTGACAGCAGAAACAGCAAGGTGATGAAAGGGCTCGTAGAAAGCCCCAGCTTCTCGTGTAAAGACTTTATAGCAGGCTGAGAAGCAGATTTGTCCTGTGAGTCACCTCAGAGAGGTGAGCAGTGGTTAGAGGAGGTCCACATGGCCCTGGTGAGACCACTGGCCTATGGGCACTCCTTGCTAGTCTGACCTTCGGAGGGATGAAAATATTTCAAGTTTGCTATGTTCGGCAGGAAAGAGTCTTGCCTTGCCCAGGAGGCTTTGTGTTCAGAGATGGGGGCAGGAGAATGTAGATCGTGGGGCTGAAGAACAAAAGCCCTGATGGATTTATGGCTCAGGTAAGGACAGGGAAGCTTTTCTTTGAGGGAGAGACAGATGGAGATAGCCTTATGGACCTGTGTGGTGTTCCGCTTATGCTGGCACCTGAGTTGTCCCATATTTTGTGGCTTGCTGACCAACTCCAGCTTTGACCCCAGCACTGTTCCTACAGGTTCAGTTTCTGGATGAACCAAGTGGATGATGTACTACTGTCTCCTGTATGGCCCAGATCCTACTGCAGGTAAGGGCTATCTCAGCACTGCAGAGTAACATCTTGGTCTTGTATCAGTCTGGAACAAAGACGCAGCCTCATCCAGTGGGTAAGGAAGGGAACAGCTCTCTAAAACTGCACTATCATCTAAATGGTCGACACTCCTGACAATACTCCATCCATGGTGGTTTTTTACTTCCAGAAATACACCTTTTGCAGTTCACAGGACTTGCAGTGGTTGTCCATGAGGTTTTGGTACCAAGAGTGAGATCCACCAAGTTTCTGGTGGGGATGTAGAGGCAGCTGGCACATAGCTGACGGGGCTGTGGTTAGCAAATGTCACTGCGACCTCAGCTATTCATAAGTAGCTTCTTGGATCATCATCCAGATGGGCTGGGGGCTCCTGAGATCCTGCCAAGTATGTTCTTTGTATGCTGAATGTAGTCCTACAGCAAGGTCAGTGGTAGAGCCTGAAGTGTCAAAGTGGAATTGCAGTATCACGCTGAAGAGTGGCTCTGTAAAAATGAAAATATTGTCACAGCATCCTGTATTCCATTTTTCCATTTTAAAAGCGACCATTTTATAGATGAAAAGAGTTATTTCACTAAAACCAGCCCTACTAACTCAAGCTCAGATCTTTAGCTCACACTTGGATCTGAAAGTCAAAGAGTTTCCTTTCTGGTGCTCTGTCACCAGTAATAGATGTTTTGCAGCCCCTAACTTGCACCTTTCATGGCCTCATTGCCTTCAGTGGGTTGATCAGATGTAATTAATTCTCTCTGGAGTTGTTTAATGATGCATAAGAAGGAAGAGATTCTAGCTCGATCTTGCAACTGCTTTACCTCTGAAATCTAACAGGATTAAAGCACCATTAAAAAAAAAAAAATCCAAGTGAACAGTGAAGCTAATGAAGCCAGGATTCCTATGGATTTGTGTCTGTTGGTTGATTGACTGTTTCACTGATTTATATGAAGATTATGTTATCTCTGCTTATACCCATAATCCCTTTCTGCTGAATATTTTGGCAGTTACATACTGGTTGCTGCAGAAATTCCTCAGTAGGATCGATAGATATTAGGACAAAATTGGTCACAACCTGTTTCCTCTTTTGCCTAACCCCCTGGTTTGACAGAATTGGAAGCATGTAATTTTTCCTTTGCATCTTTTGCTGCTACATTTTGCGGGGAAAATCCACAGAGACATAGTCATGAGCTCGCTTAAACCATGGTACCATAAAACTAACTAAATAAAAAAAGGTTAAAGACGTCAAATAATGAGTTTGCCCTTCAGTGTGGTTTGCAGGACCGTGAGACTAAGAAGAAGCAATCCAGAGATGTCTCTCAGAGCAGTCTTGAAAACTGCCCGAAGGAGAGGAGCGTTGGGAAGAAAATGCTTACGACTGAGACCGAGAAAATTGTTGGAAGTCAGATGAAGGTTTGGGGCTAGGGAGCTACACTGAAATTTTTTATACAACTATTCTTTTGTGAACTTTTGGTAAACAATTGTGCTTAAATGGCAGAGTGAGATTTGAGGTCACATTGTTCATGAATAAGGGACAAAGGTAGGTGCTCTTTTTCCTCTGCAAGTACCACATCTGTAGGACAAGAGTTACTGGAACTTACCAGCTGTCAGATTAGGTTCATGTTGGTCAGGGTTGGAACTAGATGATCTTTAAGGTCCCTTCCAACCCAAACCATTCTATAATTCTATGTTTCAGTCAGCTAATGATGTTTAAAGTTTGCGGAATTATATACATGTCAAGAAGAAATTTCACCAAAATCTATAGGTCCTAGAAAATACACTAATACACCTGGCTAAACAGTTACCCAGGATGACAAAAGCTCTGTTAAATCTTTGTGGGTTTGCTACCAAAAGTAACGTGCGAATAATTCGGGAATGTAACAAATCGTATGTTAAAAGTCACGTCACTTAGCACTCACTCCGTTTTAGAAAACGGAAGCTCCAGAAGTTCTAGAATGTTCAAAGCTTTCTAATTTGTGAAAACCCAAGAAACAGGGAAGTCTGGGAACTAAATCCAGTACCTGGGAATGAAAGGAATCTACCTGATTTCTCACAGTCAAGAAGAGGAATAGTGTTCATATAGTGAGTGAGTGTGCGCTCATTACATCATCTCTGCAAATTCTGGATGATTTTTTTTCGTGTTAAAAACCCTTTTCTGATTTTATTTCTTTTAAATTCTAAAACTAGTCTTAAGCAACACTTTTCACATCTAAGAATCCCAGTCCCTGCGTATTCCGTTACTGACGAGAAGAGACTCTCCAAGTGCAACCAGAACTATAACATTAATCATGTTAGAATAATGTACTTCATCTTGGATGGCGTGGATATTGCTGCTGCATTGCAGTAACAGCAATACATGCTGTCAAAGTTATGTACATCTGGCTAAATATGGGGAATATTATTTTTGCAGCCGTAGCTGAGATTAGAACAGACAGCACATGGTGGGTTCAAAGTCATTTGTCCATTTTGCTGCTTCCTCTTCTTCAGTACCCGAGGAGTTTAGGCTGCATTTAATGTGCTTTTTGTTCAGCTAGAGGAAAATTCATTATGAAAGAATTCAATAAAAATGGGTAATTTTAATCAACTTGATGTATTTCTCCTCGGCTACTGTATTATGAATCAATAGTAGTAAATCCATATAGTTAAGACTATAACTTGCAAGCCATTGCAGAAGGTTCCAATGACTTCTGTGTTTCAGAGCCTCGAAGAAAAATGCAGAGAAATAGCAGTGAAAGTTGAATGGATGAAATCCTTCCAATGAAAAGGTATTTTCTGTTTCTTTTCAAAAATCTGTGATTAATACGGAACTGCTACACAGAATTTTTTACTTTAGACATGCAACATAATTCATTGTTTTATTCCTCCCTGGTTATTTCTCTTCTGGTTGGACTTTCCATGAGGCAGATTACTGTGAGTGAACTTCAATAGCAGAATTCATGGACCGGAGGTGGAAGGTGAAGTGGTTGCAGGAGGTGGTTGCAGGAGGGTGAGTTCACATCCTTTAACTCCCCGGTGCTGGGAAGCAGTTCCTTTAGGAAGCTCAGGAGATTGATGGGTCTCCCTGCCAGACAGAGGAGGATTTGAAAGCATCTTTCGAGATAAATGTAAATATGTAAAATGAAACATTTTGTTTTATCTCCATGAGACGATTTCTGAGAGGACAAGTTGAATATATTTCTTTGGCTGATGTGAAGGATTAAACCCAAGGTGAAACTAGGAGAACAGAACTTGACTAAAATACATCTCTTACAGAGAATTTCCCTAATTAAATTGAAAAGTTGGCACATTTGTCAGTCTTAAACATTCAAGAGAGAATAATTTATGATTCGTGGCAATCTCTGTTTAATGTTACAGGTTTCACATAAAGCATTTCCTAGACCTTGTGAGAGCACATCTCAGGAACTGGGGCCTGGAATTCTTAAAACCAATAACACGAAGTTATTTTAAAGGTTGGCAGCTTTTCACGATGAAGATTGGGTCAGTACAAGACAGGTGAGTTACATTTCATTTGTGTGTCTGTCCAGGAAGTATTAATTGAGTTGCATTCATTGCTTATTGCTCATATCTCTTCGTGTGTGAGTTTATACAGGTAATAGCCATGTTCCCAGCTGTCCTGAAAATACAGGAGAGCCGGATTTTGTATGTTTTCTGTGCAAATCATTGAAGTTCATTATATGAAGTGGAACATCCCCTACTTTAATCCATGTATTGAGTTCATTTAAACAGAGAAATCGCATGCACTTGTGAGATGTGAAGTAGTTCAGGACTTCTGTACTCAATTTGTTGATACCGAATACCAAAAGGATCATTCTGCATTTTGGTTTGGGACTAAATCCCGGAACAATTTCTAGGCAATAGCAGAAGTTTGCCTTTTTCTTAATTAACGAGTTCACTCAAGAGAGAACTGAAGACAGAAGCTACTGCTGACAATGAAAACATAGACAAAGTAAAAGTGAGGAGAAAAATAGCAAAAAAAAGTAAGTTACATTGAATCAAATAGAAAAATGCAGCCACTGTGATTTTGGGTTTATTGGCTTAACTGTTTAGTTCGCTGTGAGAGGAGACATTGAAGGTTTTATTCAATATTAAGGTGAGACACTTGTTCTTCAATAGCTGGCTAATGATTATCATTGAGATCAAGATTTTTCTTCTTGCTAGGGAAAAAAATCTTAACAGATTCAAAGGTCTGTCTCCCGTTAAATCTATAAAAATTTGAAAACTTCAGCCTCTCTTCTTCACTGTCCATGAAAAATGTATAATCTTGGACACAAAGCTTGAGAAATGTTTGACTCAGTACAAGTAATCACATGGCAGAAATGGAATTCTTGGTTGACAGCTAACAGAAAATGCAACAGTTTGGGTCATTATCAGCATGTCTAAATTGTCCCAGTCTTGCATGTAGCATGAGATACGACACAGAGCAGGGCCGTGTCTCTCCATAGTTGGAGGAGGAGCTGGTATGGGTGGGTGTAAGGCAGATGTTCTTGGCATACCCTGGAATGATTCTCCTTGCAGACAGGATGGTCCCACACCAGAGCATCAGATAACAGCACGGTCCCAGCGCTCATCCAGGCCTCTGACAAAGCCTCACTGGCCAAGATGAATGAAGCCAGGCAACGTTGTTCTCAGCCTAGTAAATCATTTCTTGGGCAAAACTGTTGAGATCACCGTTTATCAGCGGAATTAGGTAATAACAAAAGTACATCCTGGTAAGTTTATCAGGCTGCAAGTAATTGGAAGGAGCAGCGGTTTGATAGGTGGGTGGCAATATTTCACCGCGTCTTTGATACAAACTCAATTCTGCTGCTGGAGCGGTAGCGATTTTTAGAAGGTTTTAATAAGGGGGACAGCTGTGACTGTAGCCTTAGTGGAGTTCATGTCCTTTGTAGCATCAATAATTTACGATAATTTAATGGGGACTTGCAGAGTATAAAACAATCCTAGTGGAAGATGACTTTATTGAAGCCGTCTGCTATGGCTGAAGATTATTTTAAGTATCCAGTTTAAATGAAACGCTAAGTACGTGTCCTTTATACTTCTGCTATTGCTCAAGAAAGAAACCTTGTTCAGCAGTCTTTTGGTGAAGAGAGTTATCACATTTCACTTGTTCTAGTGCAAAGAGAACAATCTCTTCTCTTTGGTCGGCTTCCGAAAAATTGCTGTTAGGACTTGAACAGGGAAGTATTTAATAATTTACATAATATCTGGTTCAAACTGCATGCCTGACAAAACGGTAATATGTTGTTCAGACCTGTTCAGTAGAATGCACAGTCCCAGTTCTAATCTTGAGCACATCCTCCTAGAAACACCAGAATACCTCTAGTGATTTTTTAATAGAATAAGCTTTATAGGGCTAGAATCAGGGGCTAAATCTACATAAGGGTGCCCTGAGCACGTGGCATGGCTGGGGGGAGAGCCTGGGCGTTGGAATCTTTGAGCGGTGCAACGTCATACCTGACTGCATTCTGGTTTCTGAAGACTTCCGTGACCCTTCTCTACAATTTCTTTGTCTATATGTTCTCTTCCTGCCTTCAACAGTTTTCAGTCTGTTTATCAGTGTTGTCTCAGAGAGTGAGCTGTCGGTATTTTCTAAAGATAAAAATCCAGATAGAGGAGTGAAATCCTTTTATAGATCCTGCTGCGATGAAGGCCGTGGATGTGTTCACCCTGTTTTCTTCATCAGATAAACTGCACAGGAGATCATCCTCGGACAAACGCTGGGGAAATTAGTCGATGTCATTTCTAGTGCTCGCACAGCTCCTTGCTTTTATGATTCACGTCGTCACTTGTTTTGAAAAAAAAGAGTAATATGAGAAAACAAATAACCAGCAAAATGTTTTCTGTGCTCATATTATTCTTAGTTATTTGACATATATCCCGATCTCTTGGATCTTTTCATCAACTTCATCAATAATTCAATTGTCTCTAGACCCTGTAGCCTTTCTGGAGGCTTTTTTCGGTGTTAATTCCCTCTGAAGTCGACTGAATTTGTCTAGGGAATTCTGAAGGTTATAAACCCATTTCTAGTCTCCTGGAAATCTCTCCATTTTCATTGTTGTCACAAGAGTACTTCTACATTACCATTACATAAGTTAAATTAACAACATAGGTCTAGTCATAGTCATAATCAATTTTCTGATTATGTAGAGAAGGAAAAAATGCTGGAGCATTAAGAATTTTTTTAAAGTACATTTAAGTCATTATTCATTTATAGGGTTGCATTAATTTCTGAATAATGCAGCACTGTGGATGGATGATTCACAGCGATGTAAAGTCTTTTGTAGTCATTTAGAGCCTCATTATATGAATCTATCACTCACTGCTTCCACCCACAGACACTTCTTGAACTGATGAGGCAGAATCATTATCATGCAGATAAAAGGGAGAGCCTGACAAAACAAACACAACAACAGCTTTAATTAGGCTAATGTTTTTCAGATTCCCACAAGGTTATAAAAGTACACTTCCAGCCACATCCAATGCGGGGCTCAATTCTTCCCAATGTGAATAAGGGACTGGATCCAGCTGCAGGACTCAGCAGTCATCACAGCTCTTCCTCAAATAGGCTTCTGGCTCACCGGCAGCAGGAAAAATGGAATATCCAGGTTGATGGAAGAATATGCTGATTTAGCACATAAGCCTGCCATAAGAAAATCCATAAAAATTTTAAAAAGAACCCCAAAACTGTAAAGCCAGAAGGAGTAAAAACCTAGAGACCCCTGGAGACCCCAGCACCTGCAAAGCGACAGAGGTTAACCTCCAAACTGCTGACTCTTGTGCTGATTTATTTCCGTTTCATTAGCAGAAAGTTACTTTCTGTTTGGTTCCTCAAATAATGTCACCTCAGCATTGATTCTCCTCTTCTTCTTTGTTTTCCCTTTTGAAAACATAGTCTTGTGTTGGAGGTAGGACTGTGTTGGAAATGGAAAGCTGAGCCTGTTGAGGGAGGCTGAAATGCTTCCTCAACCAGAAACAATGCGTTTGGTTTCGTTGGCCTCCCCACGGACAAGATTATAGAGAGATGAACAAGCGCAGGTGAAGTACAACCAAGGGCTTTGATGAAAAGAAGGGAAAAAATCCGCTATATTTAATACAAACATTTTTCCGATCTTTGTGCGTTACTTATGAGCGAGCTGTGGCTCGTGCTTGTTTTGTAGCTATATTTAATCTTACATAGCCCCTGGATCTGCTGGTCTGCAAGGTTTCAGACTCTCTCTGGCACTTCCTCTCCAAACAGCATGTTAAGCAGAAAAACACAACTTCTGCTTTTTTTTTTTTTTTTCCCCAGACAAAGAACTGAGGCATGAGAGATGCTGGTGGTCAGAAGTGATTGGGTCACTGTCTGCTGAGCTAAGGAGATGGGTGTTCAAAAGGCTGAGCTCTACCACTGGAGGTAAGGACGGAGACTTTTTTTTTGCTTAAGATACCCACAGCAATCATGAGCACAAATGGTCTGTCTCTGTCTGTTTGGTATGAACATTAATGGGATGTCTTTCTTTGAAAGTGTGCATCTAGCAACAGCTGCCACTCCTGGCCAGGAAGGTACTGTTAAAGGAAATGTGATATTCTGGCCGTGTTCAAAGACATTGCCCATGTCGGGAAGTGAGCTGCTATCGCCAGAACTAAGGTTTCACAGCATCAATTCCTCTCTGGCTTAACCTTTGCTAGGCAGAAGCTCTTTATTGCTGTGCACTTCAGCACCTCTCTCCATTCAAAACCGGCTTTGGAGCCATGGCTTCTCACATGGAGAAATCCTTTCTCCAGGCTTTATTTTCTCTAACGTACAACAGGATACGCAGCAAAGCAACGTGGCAATTTGTGGTGCCTCCAAGTGACTGCAAATTTACCCAAATACCTGCTCCATGAATACGCTTGAGACCCTGCTTTACGTCTGCATGCAGTGAGTGCTGTAAGGACCAACTCCCATGTCCTTGGACAGTCCTGAAAGGCATTGAAGAGATGCGTTGGTGGTGTTACCCATGCTGGTAGTCTTTACAGAGAAGCAGCTCTTAGGGGGTTGCTTTCTTGATATGGTGACCTTGGTGGCAATGAGGGTGGTGAGAGCCTGGCCCGGGTTGCCCAGAGAGGTGGTGGCTGCCCCATCCCTGGCACCATTGCAGGTGAGGTTGGCCGGGGCTCTGAGCAACCTGCTCTAGTTGCAGATGTCCCTGCTCAGCACAGGGGGTTGGACTAGATGACCTTGAAAGGTCCCTTGCCACCCAAACCATTCCATGATTTTAAGATCGGGAGACATTATATCTGCCACGTGACTCTAAGATATGCAGAAGCTAACAGTGCAGCCTCACTGGAAATAGCTCTTGATACATTTGTTCTTCGTGCTATGTTCACATTGTTTATTTAGTTGCTTTGGGTCATTGGGCACCAGTATGAAAAGGCTGCACGGGACAACTCGCTTTTAAAGTCTTACCTTCTGGAAAGCATGAGCAGCGCTGCCCAGATCAGCACTGAGGACACCCCGTATTAATTTGAAGGTTCTCATAAATAAGTTTCCCGCATGTTTATCGTTTTCCCTGGAAGTTTAATCTTTCTAGAAAGGCAAAGAGATTTTTGGCGGCTGGACTGAGATTCATACAGCACAGCTTGTGCATTCAGGAGGAGTCCTGAAGGCTTTGTGACATGCTGGGCAGAGCCTCTGCTTCCTCACTGCTTCCTTAATTCTCCAAGGGGTGACGCAGCTGATAAGGTCCCTGTGGTGTTTGTACCTGTTACCTCAGATTATTGGCCCTGGCTGGTGCCAGTTACCGTGTAAACGAGATTATTACTGCTCCTCCAAAAATAATAAAATGTGCACGCGTTAGAAGCGATGCATGAATATGTAAATGATGCAGCCGGCCATTAATATCATAAAATCTTGCAGCTTAGTGCTTTGCTTGGAAACTAGAGAGGTTTTATTTCGTCCGTATCCAAGCAGAGACGGCAGATTGGCTTCCCCAAGGAGAGGCAGGTTGTGGAGAAGTTCTATTTCTATTACGCAGCATTTGCATAGAGATGATTGTTTCCTGTGGGGCTTGATGTAATAAGAGAGTGAGAGAAAGAGGAAGTGCAACGGTAAAACACCACGATACCGTGATTATTTTTTAAACATAGGAAGGAGGACTTGTTATAGCCACTTGTGGTGGTAACGATGGAATCAGTGTGGGGCTCCTTTTAAGATGTAATCACCTTGAATTCCTGCCTGTTCTTTGTCTACCACTTATCAAAAACTGATAATGGTGATATATATTAAAAAAAAACCCAACCACCAAAAAAAAAAAAAGGCTATTTTCTAGTTCTTGTGGAAAACCAACCGTGTTTTTGCATCCTTGGTGAAATGTGCAATAGAGGAGCCAAGAAAGAATCAGACTTTTTCACACTCAGGAGCCGTTGTTCTCCTGGGCATATTTGAGGAAGGAAACACCAGGAAGCTTTAAAAATACCCCCTTGTACACGGAATTAAAATTATTATGCACGTTTCTAACAAGGGTTGTTAAGTGCAGAAATGCCATCGGGGACTCGGGAGGTCCACAGTGGAGCTCGTTGAAAGCTGGGCGAGGAGGCTGCAGAAGTCATGTAGTGCTTGGAGGGGGAGCAGCAGCTGAGCACCCGTTCAGGGACCGCAGAGCAGGATGGAGCCACATTCCCCCAGCCCTTCCCTCCACGGCTCTGCGGGAGGGGATGGGACCGAGCTCCAGCAAGCTTTGTCCGAGGGCCGTCTGGGTCTGGGAGTGTTACAGAGGAGAAATCAAATCATCTTCTTCTGATGGCTTCACTAGTGGGCATGCTTTTACTGGTGGATTGAAAATCTCCTCATTTAGCTAGGCTCACTTAGCTTTTATTTGTAATTGTTCACGCTTCTTTCCTAATTACTCCTTGTCCACTAGAGAGTTTGGAAGTGCATTTATAGACCGAGTGGGAAGCAGGAGAGCTGGCTGAGGGCAGCTGGAAGCCATGCCAGATGATTCCGTGGATTTCGAATGGAGAAATGACAGGCGAATCATTGATCGCACGAATTTCTTGAAACGTGTGATGTGCGGCCATGAATTGAATCCTTCTCGAGCCTGGTACAGAAGCATATTTCCCCTCACTGAAGAGATTTTAAGGAAGAGAATGTTCTCATTACAATTTTTGTCGTGAGGACAGATTGCTTGCTTTCTCCATTCTCATTAAAACCTCTGTCAAAAAAAAGCCATTTGGAATTTTAATGCTTTATATTTCTTGTAATTCACGATGTTTGGGCTGTAAGAATCTGACCTTTCCACTATTCCGTGATTTGACTGATTGCTGCTGCTTCATGTTACCACCCGGTTTTTCCCACGTTACAAAGAGGGGTAATTAAGGAAGATTTACAGGTCTGTTCATAATTTCTTTCAGTGATGTAGGTCAGACGTGTCCTATTGTTGCACTGAAGTTAAAAGGTATTAATCACTTCGGATGAACTTACGAAGCACCCTTTCCTTTCTTTTTTTTTGCCGTTTATTGTTCTCAGGTATTCTAAATGAGAATAAAATATGCAAGACTATTTTCAGGTGTGAAAATTAATGACTGAGACAGAAATTCGCCGTAGTGGAGGCTTTGCATGGAGCCTGGCTGTTGCCCGTGATTTCAAAATTGCTGTTTTCAACAACTTAATGGCCTTTCCATTCCAACAACAGACTCTCACTCTTTGCTGAATAACTCACAGAGAATTCTAATGCGTTTTTTTAAACACCTTCTAACCGAGTTTTCCATTTATTAAAGTTACTTTTCATGATTCTCTACTGCAGGTGTTTCCGTAGCCATTGTACCGGCATTAACAAAGTATCTCCATTGACATATTGTCCTAACCTTTGAATATTGCTGAGGTGAAATCCTCTCCCGAGCTGACATTTATATTAAGCTGTTTGCAGCATGCATTCCTGAACAAAATCTATTCCTGCCTGGCCACGCGGCATCTGCTTTGGAAACCACAGTCTCCTGATGAAAATGTCTATGTGTGGGGTTGGAACTGGATGGTCTTTTAAGGTCCCTTCCAACTCCAACCATTCTACGATTCTATGTAGAAAGGAGATTTTGGTTTACATGCATCAATTTTTGAGCTTGCCAGGTTCGTTAGATCCAAGTGCTGTAAGTTAAACGCTACCAGTGTTCTGTGTAGACAGAATTTTTGTGAATATGAAGAAAAAATAATTGCAAAGCTTGGTTCATTTTGCATTTGTCTGATACGTCCTCTCCTTGGTGCTTTATGTTTGGTGGAGAAACGCTCATTTAAAAGGGGTTCTCCCCTGTGTTTGAACAGCCTGATTTAATATTTCTCCGGCCAAAGGTATTTTAACTGCTGCTTTCTTTAATGATGATTTTGCTATTAACACATCTGTATGAGAATAGCAGAAAAAAGTGACAGCAGAATGGCATCATGGTGTCTGAAGCCATCTGTGTGGACAGCTTCTCAGATTCTTCCTGAACCCGTGGGCTCTCCACAAGCACCGAGTTGACCACCACCACAAAACCTGCTGCTGCACTGGGAATTTTGGTCTACGTGGCTCATCTGAGGTCCAGCCCAACCTCGTGTATCTTCTGCCAGAGTCACATCACAGAGCTACTTCAGCTGTCTTCTCATCAGTTTTAAGATTTGGTGGAGAGGTAAGTGAACTCTTTTAGGCTGATGTAGTACTGTATTGCTCTGCCTGAAGCTTCTTGGAAACTGTTTATTCACCTTTGAAAACCAAATTATCTCAATCATTCTTGCTCCGTCTTTTCCTAGAGTTGTCAGAGGACTTCCTTGCAGTGCTGTTTTCCAGATCTGTGACTGTAGCTGGACAACCCGTTGCTAAGCTCTGTGCTACTTTGTGCCTTCAGATCTGAAGTGGTCTCCTGTGTATTGGTACCAGTGCTGGTAGTGGACATCCTGTGCTCAGCGATGGTTTATTGGCTATAGAACTCCAAAAAGGTGACTTCTCATATGCAGAGGTGTCCTAGTTTGGCCTAGAACAGAACTAATGCTCTTCAGTGATTCTGCTTTCCAGTCAGGTCTCATCTCAGTAACTGCACTTTCTGAAGGTAATGGCGGATTTTCACAGACAGTCTCTGCTTCTGGCAGTGATAACGCTCCATGTCTGGAGCTCCATGTGTAGAGTTCTACCAAGGGCTGGGGTGTGCAGAAAGGCTCTTGCTTCTCCTTGCTCCTCTGCAGACCAAGGTCACTGCTACATCTTGTGCCCCACACTGGCGTGCAGTAAGGAAGAGGTGACACCTGCGGGGAGGAGCAGCCAGGGCAGGGGACCTCAACTGACCAGCAAGGGATTCCATCCCATGTACGGCATGTTCAGTGTGAAGCTGACGGGTCACCGGTGTCAAGTGTCTTCTTCAGCAGCCATTGTCATTGGAGGACTCTGCCCATGCTGCCTTCAGTCACGATCCATGTGTTCCTGCATCTGTTTCTGAATGTGCCGCTGAGTCCAGGCTGGGACTTCTCCACTGCATCAGTGGTGATGGTGATGTTATTGCTGTCGGGGGCTTGGGTTCGATATTGGGTTTGTATATACTCCACTTTATTGTTATTATTTTCATTAAAGCTGTTGTTTGTTTTTTTTTTCCAGTCCATAAGTCTGTCTCCCTTATTCCCTTTCTCTTCCCCTTTGGGAAGGGAGAGGGGTCAATAGAGAGCATCTGTCACTCATCTAGTGGCTGGCCCAGAACTAACCCTTAACAAGAGGTAGGAAAATCTTGAGTCTTCCATCTGAAGGATCCTGTAGGTCTGTAAGTGTATTAATGACACCATTGCATTTCAGTGCCCTTTGGAAAGCTGCAGTTGTGACATTTCTTTTCTTGTGACAATCATTGTCACAAACATAGCCAGGTGCTCTCTGCAGAGACCGGCGGGGGGTGCCTTTGCTTTGGCTGGCTGGTGATGTTCTCACCAACAAAAGGATCAATGGAGCTCATGCTGGGCACACATCTGAACAGAAAAATTAATGGAATAATCCTTAAATTTAGGGACCTGATTCCTAAATACATCCATGTTCCTGTACTGATGTGCATATGAGATCTTCATAGATAGCTGTGGACTCCCTCTCACCGACACATAACCATATGTACCATCACCTATTTTGCCCTCATAGGCTAAAAGAATCTCATTTTAACTCTGCTTGAAGAGAAAAGGAAGGAACGTAGTTGTGAACGCACTTAATATGAGTGTGAAATGTCTTGAAAGTTTAAATTTATTATTTTTGATGTAACTTGTGCATTGTTCCGGTCTGCAACATCCCAGTGATGGCACCTTTGTGCCTGTGTAATGCTGACTTCTCCACTGGTTTAAAGGTAGAGAAAAAGGTGAAGTGTTTTAATTTGGTCTTTAATCTGAAGGTTTCTAATTTCAACCACTTTATCTTCTGACTTTATTTCACCCTATAACTTCTCTGCAAAATGCAGTGAAGAAGCTCTGACACCAGATAACAAGAGTGATCAATCAGTTTGTCAGGTTGGGAATGAAAATGCCGTTTGGGAAGTGAAGTCCCAGCGTATATTGAGGAGAACAAATTAGAAATTATTCAGCAAACTCATGGACTTCTGCTGCCGAAATGAAATGTTTCTGACGGACCACCTTATTTGGACATGTTTGGTTAGGAAAGTTTCTTTTTAACAAGCGAGATGCAGAATCATGGAATGGTTGGAAAAGACCTTTAAAATCATTAAATTCAGCTGTTCTTTATCACTGACAGGTCACCACTAACCCATGTCCCTCAGCACCACATCTCCACAGCTTGGAAACCCCTCCAGGGATGGGGACTCCACC
>JAVSBS010006255.1:0-24839 GCA_033124195.1 Coracias cyanogaster
TGAGGGGATGTTGGTGAGTTCAGCATTGGCCTGTGTGATCAGGCAACTGATGGCAGCATAAAATGATGATGGCTGAATCAGCAAAACAGGTGGGTTCACTGAATTTGGTGGAAATGCTGTAACTGTAAATCAAGGATCTGATGTGACAAGAGGTCAGAAAAGGGGTGCGTAATCTCTTGCCTTGCTTGGTTTGAAAACAGTGGCTTCATACTTGGTATGAGTGATTCTTAAGTGAAGGCTGGAAACAACAGACTTGGATTCTGCACTTGTATCAAATACAAAGTAGCTCCCTTGAGGTCAATCAGGTGTTTATGATGACTTCAAGATGGTCTACATAAGAGAAGAAGTGTATTGCATCAGATTTTTCTCAGGATGTAAATTACTCAGCAGTTTATCTGGCAGGGCCACATCATAGCTGTCAGCCTCAGCTTTTTCCATATATTTTCTTGAGCATATTTCTTGGATATAAATGACACCTGGTGAAATAGTGCAATCTTGGTATATTGAAAACTGTATTGATCACAAACATGATGGCAAAAATAATACATATCCCTCAGAAAACATTTATCCTCATGCCAGTGATGAAAATATATAAGAGATCACCTAAACTACTTAAAAACTACTTGTGTTCAGTTATAAAATTATTTATGAAATTAGGAATAACCAAGGGATTTAGATTATAGGGGCGGGAAGGAAATGTACTCTTCTAGGTTTCTTATCCAATGTGAGACAAATGCAAAGTTTAGTAAGGGACTAATTATAGGGAGGAGAAGAGATTACAGGAATCCCTTCCTCCCACATATTCTCTTATTGCTGTAATCAAGGTTTTTATGTTGTTAAATGGAATCCATGGGTCAGATTCTGACTCCATTTTGCACTGGTGCTAGTAGATTTTGATGCCAATGAAGTCATATTAGTGCAAAGTATTGAGACACCACCCACAAACCCATTTGTATGTGTGAGATGCATACATTAGCTTCTCAGCAGATGGCTGTGAATTCTTCCAGACAGAGCATGTCTTGGGTTTTCAAGAATTATTTATCAAAAACACTGAATTGTGCTCAATTCTGTAGCAATCACCCCAGGGAAGCAAGTGCTAAATGGTTTAAAGATAAGAGCAAACCGTTGTTAGGTCCCAGTACAGTGCCCATTGGTCTGTGCATCACATCATCTGGGACTTCATGGACACCTGTTACTTGTTGCTTTGTGATGCCAGAGATATATCTCTCTGCTTATTCCTTTAGAAAACATTATTCTCCTAGTCAGTAGGAAAAGAGGTTGTGTAAACTGCATTTTGAGTATCTAGAATTGTTTGGTAGCTCTATTTCTTATGGTACTTCTGTGACTGCCATTTTGAAGTGAAAAGTGGCCAGCAGAAGTTAAGAAAAATGAGATCTGTGTTACGTAAACAAGGAAAATATTTCCTAGCTTCCTAAATTGAACTTTTAAATGAAGGATACAGAAAACTATTTTTTAAAGGTTTATTAGAGTTCAGATAAAGGGATTCTATATTTGGTGAAATAATAGGATTACCCATAAACAATCTTGTAATACTAGGATTTGTGGTCTCAGAACAACTTTCACTGAATAATGTCAACACAATGTGCAGACCTAAACTCATAAGGCCTCCCACCAGTCTAGTGATGTAGACAAATTTACCTAGTGGGCCCCATTTCTCCTACTCATGTTGGATGGAGGCACATGGGGAGGTGAGTGCTGAAACTCAGGGAACACGTAGTAATATTCTTACTCTGGATTTTTATGGAGTCAGAACAGGATTTTCTAAGTGGCTGGGACAATGCCATATTTTAATTTTTAGAGATCCCATACCAAACACAGTGTGTGGGGAATGTATAGTGAGCCATTAGAAAAATGGAAGCCTGTAAATACCTGTAGGGCTCTGGTCATGTTTATTGGCTGTCATTGAAGGAATAGGAGACAGCTGCTATAGCACAAAGTGAAATATCGGAATCTTTTAATCAATATATTATACACATAGGAGGGGAATGCAATGTCTGGAACAGAAAAAAATGGCAACTTCCTTCCCTGTTCCTTAGCAATCTCATCTACAGTACTCTGTCACAAACACATTTCATATGTATTTGGTGAATACAACAGACATAATATCATAATGTACTAGAAATGTTAACAATGCAAGTAACTGTTGTGGTTTATTTTTACTATATGCAAATGTGTAATTACACTTTGCCAAGTGTTAAGTAGCTTGGCAAAGATTATACAAAAATAATCTAAGAATAGCAGTACCAGACCAGGGTGTAGATCCATAGGTGCAGAAATGTGCATTGTTCTACTGGATGGAAATGGCAGGGCAGTCAGCATTCAGAGAATGATGGACTACCTAATCCTTCCTGGTTTCTTTTTTACCTATGTGCCAGTGCAGCTCCACAGCGGCAGCTGATTTTGGTGACAATAGTAGAATTAGTGCTAATTTATTTGTGAATAAATAAATGGAAAAAACATATTATTTTTGCAACATCAAATAATAGTACCATTTTCCTTTGGAGGCATATCTTACTGTTTGTATATATAACTTTATATAGATAATTAAGATATAATTTTCTGATTTTTTAAAAAAAGTTGAGTTTTTGTTGACAGAAAATGTTCATCAAAACTTCTTATAATGGTTCCAAAACCTAAAGTATGTAACAAGATTTCTCTAGCTCCCATTGAAAGTAATATGATTGGACGTGCAAACAAACACCAGAGGAAGCTGGTATCATAAGTAATTGAAAAATTCTGCTATTGTCAAGGACTAAAGATGCAAGAGGAACAAGATTCAAGCAGGGCAAAAGGACAAAGTGCTTTCCACACAGAGTTTTAGAAGTAGAATTGTTTTATGCAGAAAAGCATTTAATGAGTATAAGTTTAGCTATCTTAGTAGGAAAATGTACAGAACTAAAGGCCAGATATTTTCTATATAAGAGGAAAGAAAAACCTACTCATTCATTTTCTGACCACTCCTTTTTCTCCAGTGGTCTGGAGGAAAAAGAAAGCAAAACTTCTTTGTTTTACACAACCTCATCAGAGAAATTGTAAGCAAAAATGTCTGATCCTCATCCAAAGGAGTGAAAGTATGCAGAACCATTCCATAGAGGAGAAAGAACAAGTGAAAATTGTGTGTCTTCACTTAGTGAAGAAAGAAATAACAGTTTATACCCTTAAATAAATGTCTTCTTTCTTGTCAAGGATTAAGAAGATATAAAGTTTTCTTACCATGTGGTTTCTGCTCTGTAGAAGTGGACTATCTATGAAAACGTACCTCAACACTTGCTAGAGTTGTACTTTAATTCTTTACCTTCTTGGTTTTCTCCCTTCCAAATAAATAGGGTTGGAGACAAGAGGTCTTGAAAAACCATATCACTAGACCAAGCACAAGTTGCTTACAGGTCCTACTAAGCTCATGTGGCACTAATAGATTGCACTGCTCAGAAGAGTGTCAGCAACCAGGAAGCCTTGTAAGATCAAGGTCTGCTTTATTTGGGAAACTCAGTAAGTCTAGTGGATCTGAGTATGTTTGGCTGGAATTGGAGTTTACTAGGGTAACACACAAGCTAAGAAAAATAGCAATTAACACATTAGTTCCTTAGGAAATTAATACACCAGGTCAAAGTATGTGAGACCCACTCTCATAATTACCTTTTGTTTTCCTTTCCTGTTTTCCTATTTGTCTTCTTTCAACTGCATATCAAGAAAATGGATATTGATTTTTTGAAGTGCTGATCCCTAAAACCAAACACTATTAAAAAGTAATACCTGGTCAAAAGGTCTAAAGTAAAATCCTGCTTTCTGATTTCTCTTGGAGCAATAAAGTATTAAAATGTTGACTAAAGCAAAACACCTTCAGAATTCAAATGCAGAAGATGAAATTTATGTATGTGGAGAGAACGAAGCTGTGACTGGCATTAGAATAACAATGTCAGTATTCTCTCCATAAAGTGAGGAAAGTACTTTATGTATATTTTTGCAATAGTGTTTGCTTAGTTTGAACACTGACCTTTGAGATTAGTGATCTACCAGACAGTGGGCTGCAGAGCTGGGTTCATCACTTCCCATGCACATTTCCTGAACATTATCAGCAAACCCTTTAACATATCTGAAGGACTGGATTCACTTCTGTGCAAGGACCAGGTTACCAAGGTTCCCAGGTAAAAATAATCCACAATCACTGCATTATTTCATTGATTTGTCTTTTTGGTGTGTTTTTTTTTTACCATGAGCAGCATTTTACTTAAGCTGCATTGTGGAAGTATAACAAATACTGCAGGCTGTATAAAACTGACACAAGTGTATGAGGTTGTAATTTCTAAAGTCTAGACATTGAAAAAGAGAATTTTAATTCTCCACTTAGGTATGCACAAATTTGGAAAACATGAGTGAGATATCCCACCAGGGGTCTTTGTGCAATTTGTTCTTAAGAGATTAATGATCTGCTGAATGTTCTGCCAATATTTATGAATAGCAAACTAACATCAACCAAGAAAACAAATACTTCAGAAAGACATGTTAGTGATATGTATTTTTATGTAGAATTGGGACTCTTGATAGAGATTAAATGACTAGATAG
Source organism: Coracias cyanogaster (assembly GCA_033124195.1). Classification (NCBI taxonomy): domain Eukaryota; kingdom Metazoa; phylum Chordata; class Aves; order Coraciiformes; family Coraciidae; genus Coracias; species Coracias cyanogaster. Next base: position 4,586 of record JAVSBS010006255.1, read on the forward strand.
AAAGGATGGTTTGCCTAACTTGTCTCCTAGGCCAGGACTTTTGACATGACAAATAATAAAGCAAAAGCACTGAGATAAAAGTAACTGTTAATAGTTTGAGGTGTTAATCTAATCATGACTTGGCAGTTAGAGATGAAAAAATTAAAAAATAAAGCAACAATTTTAGAAGCTTGATGGAAGGAGAACAATCAGCCCTTCAACATATCTGGATGCAAGGTTTATAGTACTGAAATACTACTGGTGGAGTAACATGCTGGAAACATCAGGAAACTGTTCTGGAAAGGAACAGTACAATTTATGTCCCGACCTAAAGTGTTATTTTCCTATCTTAGCCTTGAACCAGATGATGAGTTAGAAAAGATTTTGATCTCTTCTGCAGTAGACCTAAAATATAATTACAGATGCATAACCAAAGTTAATCAGCCACAAAGGATACATCTGTAGGGAGCTGCTCACAGTTCTAGATTGTTAAACAAAAAAATTCAGTGCAGCTGTGCCGGAACTCTCTTATCTCTTATTTTCATCTTTTAAAACAACATTTCTAAAAAGTTGTATGTTCAAGTATATTTTGTTTAAGGAGTTAACTTTATTTGAAAATATAACTTATTAAAATGTAATGGGTTTTATGTGTTCTGTACCTTATCAGATTGTGGTAATGGCCACATTACATCTGTTGTATAAATGCTTCAGAGCTGACAGCTTCTTAAAGTGAACTGGCATTTTTTTCTTGTGAATCACCAAATAATTGGCTGTCTATTACAAACTTAGGGGGTTTATTAGTACTCATAAGTGATGTATTTATGTCCCTGTACAATTGACTTTCACTCCTGAAATGAGGCATTGGCTGAAACATCTTTTCACTTGCAGGTCACCTATGTTCATTATGAAAATCCCTGAAAGACGACAAACCCCCCAATGCTGTTCTTTGCAGTGCTGCTTTTCAGAGTAGAGCAGCATTTTAAAGGATCTGCTTCCCAACAAGTCAAAGGAAGGAGCAGCCCAGTAACGGTCACTCTTGCTTTCCCATTCAGATGCAACTGTGTTTGGAATTGTCAACTAATGATGAAATAATTTTGCTGTGAAGTCACCTCATTGCAGTATTTCTTCTTAATGCATTATGCAAAGGCCTCTATAGAATGTGTCCAAAACATATTGATGTTGAGACTGACAAAATCACTTTCCATAGTATTTTGTCTGCCTGCAGCAACTCTACTGAATGCAAAAACAGGAAAGATTTTTCTGTGAGTGAGTCAGGAATGCCTGGCACTGTCCACAGGTGCAATTCAGTCTTCTGCTTGTGTGGGGAGAGGCAAGAAGGTGTGCAGGGGAAGCACTTCTCTCTGAGTTTTACATTTCTTGTAGCTCATGTGTCAATATCAGATAGAAGAAACAGCCAGGTAGCAAGTGGAAACTATGCATCTGATTTGGGAGAATACAGAGTGTTTGGTTCAGGGACAAAACTTCTACTAAAATATAAAAATACTAGTAGATTTCAGGAAGGGCTGGACTGGGCCCTGACAGAGGGATTGTGTGATAATTTGTAGAATAGAGAAGAGGAAGAAAGTTTCAGCCTGCTGAGTACAGGCAGGCAAAAATAGTGGTTCACTTGAAATTAAAACAATTGTCCTATCCCACAGTGTACAACTAGGGAGTCATAAAGCATGCTGGGCACGTTGGATAACTGTCACAGCTACCAAAAAAGATGCTGTGTTAAAATATGCATTTTGGGACTTGAGGGATGCAGGTTTCAGAATAGAAGACCTGCCTTAGTGATGATCCTGAGGCTAGTATAACACTATCAAATATTGAAGGATAAAACAAATCTCACCGGGTTTTGCTTAGTGGAATGTTGTTAATCAACAGTAGAATAAGATTGCAGTTTCCAACAAACTGCACTACTGCCTGCACTACTTCTCAGAAATACCGGTATTTCCTTTCTGGACAAAATGTTGTACTTAGGGAAAAAAACCTTATATTTCAGGCTTGTCAGTCTCTATAGGCTAATCAGTCTCACCTCTGTGCCTGGCAAGATCATGAGGTGGATTCTCCCAGAAACTATACTAGGACACATGGAAAATAAGGAAGTGACTGGTGACAGCCAACATGGCTTCACTAAAGGAAAATTGTGCCTGACAAATTTGGTGGCCTTCTATGACCAGGGTTACAGTGTTGGTGGATAAGGGAAGAGAAACTGACTTGTGCAAGCATTCAGTGCTGTCCCAGGTGACATCCTTGCCTCTAAACTAGATGGATGGACCACTCAGTGGATAAGGAATTAGCTGGATGGTCACACTCAAAGACTTGCTATCAATGGCTCAGTGTCCAAGTGAAGATCAGTGACGAGTGGCATTCCTCAGGGGTCAGGATTGGGATTGGCACCGTTTACCGTTTTTGTTGATGATATGGACAGCGGGATCAAGTGCACTCACAGTAAGTTTGCCAATGACACCAAGCTGTGTGGTGTGGTCAATACACTGGAGGGAAGGGACGCCATCCGGAAGGACTTTGACTGGCTTGAGGGGTGGGTCCATGCAAACCTTATGAAGTTCAACTAGGCCAAATGGAAGGTCTGATCATGGGCCAGGGCAATCCCAAGTACAAATACAGGCCAAACAATAAATGGATTGAGAGAAGCCATGCAGAGGAGGACTTGGGGATACTGTTGGATGAAAAACTGAATGTGAGCCAGCAATATGCACTCAGTTCAGAAAGCCAATAACATCCTGTGCTGCATAAAAGAAGCATGGCCAGCAGGTCAAGAAAGGGGATTCTCCCTGTCTGCTCCACTCTCATGAGACTGCATCTGGAGTATGGTGTTCAGCTCTGGAGTAAACAGTTTAAGAAAGACGTGGGTCAAGAGGGCCACAAAGATAATCAGAGGGCTGGAACACTTCTCCTGTGAAGACAGCCTGAGAGAGTTGGGGTTGTTTAGCCTAGAAAAGAAAAGGCTCCAGGGAGTAGCAACTTATTGAAGCTTTTCAGTACTGGAAGGAGGCCTACAGGAAAGATGGGGAAGGGCTCTTTGCGTTGGCATGTAGTGATAGGATGAGGGTCAATGGTTTCAAACTGAAAGAGGGTAGATTTAGGTTAGATAAAAGAAATAAATTCTTTACTGTGAGGGCAGTGAGACACTAGGTTGCCCAGAAAAGTTGTGAACAACCTGTCCCTGGAGGTGTTCAAAGCCAGGCTGGATGAAGATTTGAGCAACCTGCTCTAGTGGAAGGTTTCCCTGCCCATGGCAGGAGAGTTGGAACTAGATGTCTTTTAAACGTCCCTTCCAACCCAAACCATTCTATGATTCACACACACAACTCATGACAGCAAAACCTAGAGCTGCTTATTGCAAAAAGTGCTGCTCATTTGCATTCCCTGAAGCCTTTATACCGACTTAGGTAGTGGTGAATCAAGCCTTGTAATGACCTGGGGAAGTAAGATTACACTAATATACGGATTGTTTGTTCTGTCTTCAAGCAAATCTTTCACTGCATTTACTGAATGTTAATAATGAAAGGTTAATGAGCCTGATTCATTGGTAGATTATTCCAATCTAAATTAGGAATAATAGTACTTCAGGCAAAATGATAGCAAAACTAGAGTAAATAAAGGAAAGACTTGCCTCTAACTTTAGAAAGGTTAGTAAAGTATAATATGAGAGCAAAAATGGCATTTGAACTTTAAGACCCTTATAAACTAATGAAATAGATCAACCACTGTGGCTTTACTTATTTTTCCCTAAACCCCAGATCTTTGGTGGGAGATTATTGTCTTATCTTCATTGCTTTCCTGTTCAATGTGTTAAGTAAACCATTTTATTTTGGCTCAGAAATATCTTTCTTCTTTGGTCAGTATTTGTTACATTGCCTTACAATCAGCTGTAGGTGAGCAATTTTCATTAATGAAAACTGTAATGAACTCAGCACACTGAAATTAGCTATCTGGGAAAAGTCCTGACAAAACTGATACTCTCAGGCCATTGATTCCTGTGCCTGTAATCTCCATTGAATGACCAGATATTTCTTAGAAGAAGTAACGAAAAAGATCAGACATAGCAGTTCTGTGAACTCTCGTCAGATCCGTACTGAGACCTCATGGTTGGCTCAGGGGCATTCTTACTAATTAGTCTGATGAGGCTTTTATCATTTTTTTTAGCTGTTATTGAAGATAAGAGGCATTAATCATCAAGCCAGACGAGCTGTTCTTATTGAAGAGATATGAATGACTAATGCACATTCCCAACCAGAAGAGACAAAGAAAGATGATACAATAACTAGTTAAAGACAAAATAGCAATATTGTATTTGAATGTGAAGCAGGCTAGAAATACTCAAATATTACCACCCTGCACTTTAAAGTAAGTTTGAATAATTATTTGACTTCTCCCAATGTCTAGGTGCATAAGTGAACATGAAAGAAGAACTGGAGGTGAGATCTTGATACCTTTAAGTCAGCATTTTAACCCAAATATGTTTCCAGATTCTAAATAATGATCAGTAGTTATTAACATTCATCTTTCCTTTAAAAATTGCAAATACTTGCAATCACTGCAAAGCAAAGATACTATTTGACTAATGTGAAGCTTGCCACATTGGATTATGCCATTTATTTGAAGTAAAGAGTGTTGGGAGGAACTGTGAAAGTTCATCCAATCCATCTTTGTACTCTACTGGTCCATTTATTCTAGTACGTTGCCTGTGGTAGTCGCTCAATCTACCCTGATCTTGCTAGTTCATACTGTTTAGATGAACTAACAAAATTAAAGGAAAAAAATCTGCCAGTATTTTCATTTAAGAACTGTGTTTATTTCTACTCCGATATCTTTACATCATAAGTAGCACTTAATGGTATCTTTAACTAGAATCTGTCACAAGGGAAACTCTGGGCAAATAGGCTTCTATACTTTATTCTAGCTACAGAAAATAGAAAGTTTCCAGATCAAGGCAGTTAAGACCCTGCAAGGATGAAGAGGGGCAAAATTTAAGATAAATATTTTATAAACACTTTATTTTATTGCTTTTTAGTCTGACCATTCAGGGGTGGGAGCGAGTGGTTGGCTGTATCAAGTAGGGAAACTAATTGCAACATAATGATTGCAAAAAAATCTGTCTTCAGTGATTTGGATTTTTCACTTCATGAATCATTTAAAAGATGCTGCAGTGAGGCTATTAAATCCGAATATACCCTTAAAACACGACTGAAAATAAGTGAGTCAGTGCTCTTTGAGGTTTTGTGAACTCCTGCACTGCTCCTGCCTAGACTTACTGGCTATGATTCAGTTGTCCAGGAATAAGTGTGTACTGTCATTTGAGATGCTCTGGGTATCTCATCTGTCTTCCATCTGCATCTTCTGAAGGGCAGTGGTCTGTTGTACCAGGTCCAGTGTAATTTCTGCCAGCCCCATGCAGATGTCTTGAAAAGCCTACAGCATCTCAAATGGCTGTAGACTGAATCCCACCTATTGTGTCCAGTTTTAGCTATAAACCACAACTCATGGTAGAATACTGAAAAATGACCAGTGTGCCATTGGGAGTGTTGAGAGAACCCATTACTTCAGCCCTTTTGCAGGGCAGGAGATACAAAGACATCTCATATTTGCCTCGTGTCTTGTAAAGATTTGATGATGTTTTCAGTAGCAAGGGAATCTGATCTCTATGTCCTTCTACACTGTACAGTAGTTCAGGAAACTTTCCTGAAGTTAACAGCTTGACAGTCTCTTTGTCATATCTATCTGAGCAACCTGTAGTTGCTCAGTTAGATGGATGCCTAACAGTAATGTGATAATTTTGATTCATTACCGTATGTAAAGTAACTGTGATCCCACAACAGGCTGCCACCACCCTCTGCTATATTAAACCCTTTATTTCAGCAGATTTCAGCATCTGACCCTCCCTGTAGAGTATGGCTTTCTAGGAACTCTTTTGAGCCGTTGAAATAGATTTTTGTCTGTAGCCTGAGAGGCTTTGAAAAGAAATACACTTCAGATGATCCTTGTAACTTTCTTTACTTACCTATATATCTTTTCATAATTGTCAGTGAAAAAGGGTCATACCTTACCTCTAAGTGATTAAGGGTCGTATCAATACACATGTCAAGAAAAGTGATATTATTCATTAAGTCATGAAATACCTTCAGCCTACTGTAAATTAAGCTGTATAGAAGTATGCATCAGTTCACATCATACTGTATAGAAAAAGTCTCTCTTCAGTTCTAGGATTTAGCTTCTTATCTTTAAAAGGCAAGAGTAGAAACCTGTTATTTTATTCCTGCATGGGGGTTTTACGTTTTTGTCTGTTGTTTTTCTGACCTATCACCTTTCTTTAGATGCCCTTTCATTTCCCACTGGAGGAAGATTCTGTGAAAAACCCTTGATATAGGGGCTGTTTAAGTCTTTTCCACAACACGATTAGCTCAGTGATAAGAAACTTAAGAAAGTCTTGAAAAAATTTCTATCTAATCAAATGTACTGAGAGAGCAAGAAAGGGAATTAGGTCTCAAGTTATGGTTGATATGAATTGAATAAAATAATAGGTAACCCTACCCTTTACTGAACCCATTTTCAATTGGATTAGAGTTTGCCTTGCTCATCATTTGGGCTGATAAACTCAGCAGTATTGAACTACCATTTCAAACACTATTAAAAGATGAGAATCACGGAATCATAGAATGTCTCAAGTTGGAAGGAACCCATAAAGACCATTGAGTTCCAGTCCCTGCTTCTCACAGGACTGTCTAAAACTAAGCCGTATGACTAATAGCTTCAGATAGATTCTCCTTGAACTCTGATAAGCTTGGTGCCATGACCACTTTCCTGGGGAGCCTGTTTCAGTGACTGATCACCCTCAGTGAAGAACCCTTTCCCAATGTCCAGTCTGAATGTCCCCTGATAGCACTTCATTCCATCTCCTTGTGTCATGTCGCTGGTCACCAAAGAGGAGATCAGCACCTCCCACTCTGCTGTCCCCCTCAAGAAAGTTGTATACTGTGATGAGGTCGCTGCAGGTGAAGCAGTGACAACATATAAGGGAGGTGAAGAGTGTATAAAGACAAAGGGAAGGAAAGTAGGCAAAGGCTGAATTTGCAATGTAATTTGACACAAAAGGCAAGATTCTGCTTTTCTTGTGCTTGTTCCTGCTCTTAAATTTCTACATATATACTCTGCCAAGTGAATACTCTGTAAATATTGTGCCAGCTCTCTAAGTATCCTAGGGGATAAATGCAGCTGTGCTCATAAGGTGACATTGTTGTGACAGATAATGCATGCTGACTGCAGGTGACAGAAATAAGGAAGGTACAGCCCTCTAACTGTTCCTTGTAGATACGCTTTCTTGCACATATTTTCCATTCCTCTTTCTTCCCATAGTGCTTCAGATTTATGCAACCCCTGGATGAAATCCTAGTCTCACACAGTTTGCCAACACTGGCGTTCTTGTGTCCAAAGACACTAAATAAAACTGCACAAATGTGAGATGCTTAATAACATCTCAAGTAGAGATTTCTGCTCTGATAAATTACCTTTATCTTTGGTTTATTGCCTCTGCAATGTCGTATGAGTGCTGCTCTATACATAGAGTGTACTTAGAAATGATAGAAGCTGTTGATTCATGAGTTCATTCCATTGGAGGGGTCTGTTTTCAGAAGAACAATGTATAATTAATGCTCGACTTTACAGAAAGGATTTTTTTTCTTTGAAAAATAATGTGTTCTACAAAAACAAGTCTGCTTCTCAGAGCATGATTAAATTAATCAAAAGGAGAGAAAAGGAGTCTTGTTCTCTTTATATACCTCTATGTACTTCCATACAACTTTCCTTTCATGACATGGTGAAGTGCTGGGGCCTGAGCTGTGGGCCCCGAGGAATGTTTTGTTTTCCCCACTGGCTTTATGTTCCAGAGGCAGAACCTGGTCCATCTGTGGCACTGCCCTCACCCAGATGGTCATGGTTGGGGTGGTGGGCAAGGCCAGGGCTATTTGAACCAGTAGCTGAGTAGTCAGAAGAGCTTCCTGTTGGGTGTGGCTTCTGGTGGGGCTGGTCACACCTTGCTGAGCTCTCATGGTGGTATTCTTCCATGTGAAGGGCCACTGAGAGACCCATCTCTGTATGTTGTGTCCAGCAGGTGATGCTGGGAGGGCAGTGGAAGAGCTAGGCCCACAGGAACCTATCGTAAGATTGTTTGAAAGGACACTTGTGAGGAGTTGTTGCTGAGATCAGTGTTGGCCTGTGTTATCAGGCAATGGATGGCAGCAAGAAATGATGATGGCTGAACTGGCACAAGAAAATTTGTGTAGTTGGCAGCTCAGCCTGATGGTATTCCCATACCGTCTCTCAGAGGCAGCTGTATTTACAGGCCTAACCCTAGCTCTGCTCTGCTCACTTCTTAGGCTTACCAGCCCCCAAGATCCACTCTTTTTTCTCTACATGTGTCACAGGCTGTGCAAAGCTCACCCTGCAGGCAAGGCTGGCAGGCTGGGCAGCCATGAGGGAGGACTATGTGGGGAGGAGGGAAGAGCAATGAAGGCTTGTCACTGTGAAGGGCCACTGAGAGACCCATCTCTGTCCATTGTGTCCAGCAGGCGATGCTGGCACCACAGCGGGCAGCAGAGGAGCTGGATCCACAGGAACCTATGGCAGGACTGTCTGAAAGGAGATTTGTGAAGGGTTGTTGCTGAGTTCAGTGTTGGCCTGTGTGATCTGGCAGCAGATGGCAGCATAAAATGATAACGGCTGAATCACACAACACATGGTCAAATATATGTCAGGCTCAGTTTGGATCAAATGGTACACAACTGTGGTTTTTCCCAGCCATCACTGAACACTGTGCTCTACAGGCACACTCCGCTACTTGAAACACCAGTATGAAGATTTGGTTCCAATAAGAAGTAGTAGCCTAGTACGTCATTTGCCGTTTGTGCACCATTTAATGTGTTTCAGCAGACTCTTTGCTCCTTCTGTAAGTCTTCAAGGAAAGCAAGGAAGAGGTAGAACCATTACCTTAGGATGGTCCCCAGCCTCTCTTTCTCCTCATGTTTTTCCGTTGTTTAGGGGAGTGTGATACCTGTGCTAGTCATTTCCAATTTTAGCATCATTGCTAAGGTACCTAGACAAAATAATGAAAAAGAGGAAGAAAAAGATAGCTGGGAACTTTTGAAGAAAGCTTGTATCAACATACAGGATATCTTCCACAAACAGCTATGCCAATTTCTTTCCATACAAATTTGCTAAGGAAGCCTGAAGGGGCCAATTCTCTTTGTGTTCTGCTATAAATGAAGAGTTACTCCACCACAAAGTGATGCAGATGGTATAGTTAAGTGTAGGATTAGTCCCAAAGACTTTGTCTCAAAAAGCCTTAATTCCTTCCAGATTTTTTTTTATATAAGCTGCCTAATACATCTGCGCTTTTCAGCTTTTCTTCCTCTTCAAAACTACATATGACATATGGAAATGTAATGGATTTTTACAAGCTTGACTGAAGTAACACCTACAGCATCCAAAGAAGGAAAAATGATGTGAGACAGTCTATGGAATTGGTGAAATCCAGAGTAGCCTAGCAATAACATGGGCCAGGTCCAGCAGCAGTGATGAGTGCATCCCATCCTTTGCTGTGGACTTGTGCATGACCAGTTTGTTCAAATGCTCCCTAAACTGATCCTCCTCTGCTGAGCCTGTCCACTGCCACAGCCTGGGGTATGGGAAATCTGTGCTGGAAACCGAGGTTTGTAGAGAGAGCCTAAGACATATTGTCTTATCAAGTCCTTTTCTATGAAATGGAGATAACAATGCTGAACGCCTTTCAAAACAGTTTGGATGCACATGTGAATGCTATATGAGTATGACTCTTTACTGTTACTCTCACAGGTGCTAATTAGTCATGCTAATTTTTATTGGCTTCAAGTCTTCTGCAGTCCCATCTTCTCTCATCTGAACCATATTGTCAACACTCAGCACACTTCAAGGATCCTATGTAAGCATTTAACAAATTGTCTTCTCTATGCTTCGCCTATGTTACTAGTGCATACTATTCTGTAAATGAAAATGCAGATTGCACTTTTTTGCACTTGGTCATACTCCCATGAACATATTCCTTTCTTATTCTACTGTGAGAGAAGTTGGGCATTATTGTCACCTTAATGTAGTGTAGATACTACCCTGGTATGTAAGAAGAGTGACAGCATGATATTTCCTTCTAAATTTTTAATAAATCCACTAGCATGTAAGTAGACTGGGATCTCCACAGTTAGCCGTTCCCCATACCTATGTCCATAGCTAAGTGGTTGTAACCTGTGGTGACACAGGACTGCTAGTAGCCTGCTGCTAGCATTTCTCAACATTATTCTCTGTGTTGTAGCCAAAGTGCTATAATTTTCACTTGAACTCAAAAAGATTTGTGATAATGCAAATATTTAAAGCACAGATCTATGAAGCATCTATGCTAGAGATCGTCAAAGGTAATTAAGCCTAAGTGCCGTCTAGGCGAACATCTAAGCCAGAGCGAGGTGCCAGGCTTCCCACAAAACACAGACAGCCCTAGTTTTTAAAACAGATCTCTTCAGAAATCAGACTGCATAGGATGCTGCCTGTACTATCTCTGAGTGATATCCAGAGAAGGATGTTCTGATGTGACACCACCTAGAACAAGCAGAAAAAATGGTGTGGCCATTTGAGCACTCCGTTAGACTTTTACTTCTTTTATTAGTATTTGATGAGTAGTCACCAACATTAATGACTCAGTCTCAAAATATTACGAATCCAAGCTAGATTTTTATGGGCTCCTTGATCATGAATGTGAAAAGAGAGGGGAAAGTAAATATTCCTAAGAAATTTTTGAATGCCAAAGTTAGCCATGCCTCTGCAGGTTTGAAAGCTATATTTCTATTGTTTTCTACAGGGCTTCTTCAATTAATATTTTATTTCACTGGAGATGGCTGAGAAAGGTCCTTTGATCCTAAAATATTATAAGTTATGTACCCTTTTCAGGTGCTAAGCCTTATTCAGCGCAGGGATAAAAAATAAAAGGAAAAATAAACACACCTCAGGACCGACAAGGTTATTGGGTGCAGGTACTCACTGTTCTTACTACACAACTTTCCTAAGGAAAATGGCAAAATACTTGTCATCCCCTGAAGTGGTAATACAACAAAGGTAACAGAGAATTTACATCTAAATATCTGCTAAGGCTTAATCTAGTCAAGTGCCCCATCCAAGGAAACTTTTTCAGAGGTCAGGAAAACCTGTGTGATCCAATCCGTATGATTCAGATCAGGGACCTGAAATCACATCCTAGGTCAATCCTCTAGACAAAGTATTTAACGCACTAAGCCAAGTAACTGTCAGACTCAGCTAAACAGCTTTTCTCCTTATACATATTTATCGCAACACCCTCCTCCCAATCTTTTCATCCCCTACTGATGTCGTAAATAGTAAGACACAACCTCTTACTTCCTCCCCTTTCTCCCTATCTCCTGCCCTGCCCCTAGTGTAATAAGTAATTATCTGTATAAAGTATAACAGGTTGAATGGGCAAAAGAGAAGATTACCCTCCCTAGCACAGCAAGTTCTCGTGGGATATGGGGGACTGAAGCTCAAATGCTGTTTCAGAAGGTGATATAGTTACAGCTAAACTTATCAATAGGAGAATATATGGGGTTGGGTGTTAACTAAATTTAAATCAGTTAAATAAGAGAGATAATGCCTATTTTTGAGAAAACTCTTCTGCACTCATGAGGGTTCACTTAAGCCATGGCTCTGAAGTGCTTGTTAGGTAGCAGAGCAGTAGCATTTTGGCAGCCTGAACATAAGCTAACAAACAAATGTAAGGAAACTAATCCATGCATCTTCCCCCTTCCTTTCTGCTTTCTTGAGTCAAAATAGCAAAAATAGAAAATAAATGCTGCAGTACCACATGTGTGACTTACATAAGGAATGGGTAAGAACAGCAGGAGATTCACAAGAAGCCAAAAGGACAGTTGTGAAGAGTTCTGAATAAATTATATAATGTATGTCTAAAGTGAACAGATGATTAGTGACTTGCAAAAATCATTAAGGAATATAGAACATTTTAGTTAGCATCTCCAGAAACTAGGAAAAAAAATGTGTATTTTTAGGAGGTTTTGGTCAATGAAAGGATACTCTTTGATTTTGAAGAAAGCTGTTTCAAAAGATTCTGTCATCTTCAACCTATAATTCATAATAATAAACAGTGAATGCACAACAGTTAGAAATTTACTTATCATAAACAAAAATAAGCAAAGTCTAAATGGAGCTTTATGCATGCTCAGAAACACCTTTCTATGCTAGAACATTATTAAGTAAATTCAGATGTTAGGGCAATATAACTCCATTCAGTGTTGCACCAGCCCGTTGCATACCACAGCGATATGTAAGGTAAGTTAGACAAATGGAAGAGGAATGCAGAAGGAGAGCTGAAAATTCCTAACTCGTAAAACAAATGTAATTTAAGAAAAGTTTTTGTTTGGGATGTAGAATGGCTTCTACAGTTGAGACCATTTCCCTGTTGGCGTACTCCAGACTGATTGCAAATAGGTAATAAAAACTGTCGAGTACTTTCAGGTCAGCACTGAAGACTGCCATTTCAGAAAGCCTTTGGGAATAACCTCTTCTCACTTTGATACTTCTGAATCCTTTCTATCTTCTTCTATTTGATTTGTCTCAGACCTATATTTTTTTTTCTTACAAGTGCTTAGAAACACAGGAAGAGATGAATCAGTTACAGAAAAAACTTTCACTCAATACTCAGTAGGTAACTATGAGAGTTTCATAATACTTGTCAATGAAGGTGATCTGATCTAGACTATCCAAACCTAAAATGGAAAAAAAAAATTCCTTCTGAACAGTGAGCTGCCTGATAATGAAGGAAGGCCAAAGAAATATTTATGGGTCAGCAACAGACATATGCTCAGAAATAACTGTCAGCCAGTTTTATATCTTGAGTAATTTCAGTGATGACATATCAATATCATCACTAGCACAATTGTTAGCACAAGACATTAACACAAAGTTATAATTTTATTGCTCTCTGTATATGGTTTCAGTCCCATGGAGGTAAGCTTTCACTTACTTTCCAAGGAGCTGATTCAGGTTGTTAAGCATGAGTAAGCTGCTTGAATTTGATTCATCTAATCTAACTTTACAAATCTAAAAGTTAAGCATCATATCTAAGCTTTGTGTCTGTGTTGCTAGTGTAATGAATGGCTGGATGCATCTCCAGAGTGTGCTTCATTTCATTCTGAACTTAGTGTCTAGAAGAGGTGGGAGGAATCACTCACTCTTCTTCCCTTGACTGTAGGGAAGCCTTGATCACTGTCTTGACTTGCTGCCTAAGTTTTAGATGACTAAAGCTGGATAATTTCTGTGGAAGACAAATCCAATCCCAACAGCATCACAGCCATGTCATTGTAACAGTGTATCAGACAGCAGAAGAGATAAACAATTTTCATATTCTCTTTGGTTTAGCCAAGTTACAAGAGATTATCAGGGACAATATGATGCAGCAGAGAGAAAAAGTCAATATTAGAAAAGCAACCAATCATAAGACTAATGTTATGGGTTTTTTTACACACTAAGATGAAGATCATCATCTCCTCTGTTTCTTGGCAGCTAGTGGTAGCACTTAAAATAACAATATTTGCGAATATGTACAGTGTAGTGTTACATCAGTACATCTCACATCCATTACTACTTGGTAAAGCGCTATAATACAGAGAAGGTTAATAATAGGTCAAGTTAGTAACATTACATCAATAGTATGTCTCTAATTAATGACTGAATGATTGCCAAGCTCCGTAGATGGAGTCAACACCAAATGGATCGCTCCATCTCCCGCCACTTATTTTATTAGCAGAGAAAGCTAGCATAATACATTTCCCTACAACTCCACAGTCATGATAAAGGCCAAAGTAAAAGAGAAGGAAAGCCTAAAAAGGGATATTAGAGGTTTGCTTGCAATAGAAAAGCTTATCAGTCTGTCTGCCAGACATTTGCCAAAGTAAAGTGCTGTGATCAAGAGGTTGTATATGAGGGAATTCTGCCACAGATGTATAGATTCAAGCATCTGTCTTTGAAATACCACTATTAATGTTTTATATGTCCCTGGGGCAAGTCTCTCCTAAGCTCTGTCATGAACAATAATTAAAGTACATGAAGGAGATCAAGGGCGAATGGTTGAAAGGAGTGGTTCAGCATGGAAGTGTGAGATGGAGTGGGGTTTAATACCAGGGTTATCACAGTCTGCTTTGCTTTCTCCATCAAATCCTAAAAGGTCAAAGCAGAGCACCAAGCTAAGCACAGACAATAGAGCTTCTGCAGGGGCAGTAGCATCACAAGCAAATGGAGCTCTTTGTAAGTGTTTGTTGTAGCTGCTCTAGCAGCTAACAATGATTTTACAGTCTGGATCCAGAGAACTGGGCCAGATCATCTCTGTTGTAGATGCTTCCTCCCTGGAGGTGTTCAAGGCTGGGTCAGGTCAGGATTTGAGCAACCTGATCTAGAAGAAGGTGTGCCTGTCCAAGGCAGAGAGGTTGGAACAAGATGATCTTTAATGGTCCCTTCCAACCCAAACCATTCTATGATTTTATGATTCTATGATTCTGGCCCTGTTGGAGGTTCTAAATTGCTTTAGAGGGTCAAAAATTGAAAAACATGGGTCCCATAGCAAGGAAAGTTATGAAGGAAGATACAGCCATTGTGAGAATTATTTCCTCCATGTTCTAAGTTATCTTTCAGTCATATATATCATGTACTGTACTCTTTTTTATACTCTTATCAATAGAAATACATTTTGACTTCTTCAAGTGTATCACTGCAATGAAAGGGGAGGAGATTGTTTGAAACTGCCTTAGCCATGGAGCATACTGAAAGGAACATAACAACTTCTATCACATTGGACTAATTTGAATGTGGCAAAAGAGAGGAACACTGTAACACCAAGATAATTAAAAATAGTTCCCAGTCATTGTTTGAGACCTTGCTGGCAATAATTACTGATGTCCCCAGTCTGATGCAAAAGGTAAACCACCAACATGAGACAGGAAGAAATTGGTCATATGGCAGAGAAAAGCACACAATTTATTTTCTACAACACAGGTATGCTTAATCTATAAAACACATGGTCTCACCACTAGAGGTACTTAACTTCAGACACAACTTCTTTTCAATCCATGCCCCTCTGACACAAACCAGTGTTAGTACTGATATTTCTTTAAAATTCCTGGTTTGTATTTTTCCCCTCAGCAGACATCCCTTTTTCATGTACCTTTACATTAAAAAAATCAATTATGGCCTTTGCTCAATATTCTAAAAATTGATCTATTAATCTTTATTCTGGTTTTTATAACTGTGCAACAGTATAGAGTCTTCCAAGCAGAACATTTTTCACCCAAGTCCCAAAGGATAAAAATGCTTAAAACATGATCAAAATCTAGTGCTGTTTTTTTCTGTATGCATCTGACTTTTGATCTAATCTACAAAGAGAGCGGGCTTTTAGAAATGATGCAACCTGACAACTGACGTCTAATTTATTGACATTTAGAAGGGTAATAGTCTGCTGGCAGCTTGTCCAGAAGAAGTTTATGAAGCCTCAGCGTACGCATCACCCAAAGCTCTCACTGAAGGCCAATCTTCAAATGTCACTGGTAGAACATAAACAGATGAAAGGTTATCCTAATTAAAGCTGTGATGGGATAGTTCAAGACTACTAAAAAAGGAAAAGAAATATTACAAAAGTAGTTTAAATAAAATCTTTGGTAATTCAAAGAAGCTTTTTGTTGCTGGTTTGTGTTTCTGTTTTTAATTAGGAAACAACAATTTTTTTTCCCCTTTTTTTCAAGTACATTCCTTTAAACTCATATTAGCTCTCATTTTAAACAGCTCTTTTTATGCTATTGAAGACTCAGAATATTTTTCCTTTGGGAAGATGAATTTCCATTTTGGAAATTCTTGGCAGGTCTTGCAGTAATAAGCAAATATTGACATTATGCGGAGCACCAGAAGAGGCTACACAAAAAGCCTGTGTGAAGGATTAGGACAGTGCCAAGAAGAGGACTGACATCCTTTCTCCTTATTGGCTGCTGTGTTGGATCCCTGTTCTGTGTTGAATTAAGATCTTACTACTGTGCATAAAGACTCATCTGCCTCATCATTCCCATCTTGTCATAAATACTTCTCCCTTTCTCAGCCTCCAGCGAACTATGTGAATTAAGCTGTTCTAACATTATGATATGGGGATACTCTGTATGAGCTTTGCCAACTTGAAAATTCCATGTCTGTCTAATGATGTAAAGAGGCCTAGCCTGAACAGCAAAGAAGTACTGGGGAAGATCCAGCCTTGGTGAGTGCATCATCTCTCTGTGTTCCTCACTAAGGAGGATGTTATTTGGCTGCTTTTTCCTTCATGTCTGAACAACTCTATAGAGAAGAGTGAGGAAACATCCCATCTGAACCTATTGTCTTTTTTAATACGTCTTGCGTTATGCAGAACTATATTAATCACTATAAAATCTGTGAGATACAAGTTGAAAGACATCTTTTCATGGCAGTGTCTGCCCCTCTTCCCCAACGCTGCTCCCAGGCGAGTTTCTGTAGCTCCCACCACATGCTGTTGCACTGTCACCAAAGAGCTGCCATTCCAAGAACTGAGGTTTTCTTTATTTTCAGGTAACCGCATGTTGGTGTTAGCCCTGGATAGGCCATAGTAAAAATGAAGTAGTTCACAGGATAATGCCTAGTTGCACAAAACAGGTGCTCCAAAAAGGAACAGAGACAGATGTGAACCCTCAATTCACCACCAGTTTTCACATAAGGGGAGTTGCTGTCATGCCCCCAGTGTGAGTCACTGGTGTAGCAACCACATTCAAAAGAATTAGAAATATAAATATATGTAGATTTCCATTCATATACCATGATCAGATGAAAAATAGTAGTTAAAATAAGAAGCATGTCAGAAGTGCATAGACTAATTAATTCCTCACCACCACACCTCACCATGTGGTGAGTCAACAGGAAAGTCTTTCTGAACTACAGCAATTTCCCCTGAGGACAGTAAGATGGTAGAACATTGCTCTGTGTTGGGTTTGAGCACACATTGCAAAAATAGCACCGTTTCTGCTGGTATTTTAGCTCTTCAACATATTCCTCAAAGCTTACCCTAAAACAGCCTGGAACTAATTACTTCAAAGAAGTAGAAGACCAAAAATTTATTTCTGAAATGACCTGAACTTAGTCTCTAAAACCTATGTATTCCATTTTAGAGCTCTGGCTGTATCCTCAAGTGCATGTTCTTATGAATAGTCACAGACTGATTGTTCCCACTCTTCAAATAACTCTTTTAAACATACACACAGTGTGGAACAAAGTGTCCTTCCCATTCCCAATGTGTTATACGATGAGCAAATATGTCAATAATTACTTCCTTTAGGGCCCTGTGTCTGTCTCCTATCAGGATTTCCTCCTCCAGAATTGTCACCCATCTCCTGCCCCATCCATTTCCCCAGTCTCTTTCCCTAGCTATGAATGGGATCTCTCCACCTCTGTTCCACAGAAGAAAGCTGCGATTAGTTCCTTCTTACTTTCCACAAACCCCACCCCAGTGCCAATGATGCCCTGAACCAGCATGCTACTGATCAGAACCTGCTTTAGCCTGCTTTTTGTTGAACCTGGCACTTCTCTGGTCTTTTCCTTTTGGAAAGCCTTCATCTTTTGGTCAGCTGTCTCCAGCACTGAGGTGGGGAGTCCTCAACAGCAGAAAGAGCACACTGCCGCTCTGTGGAGCCACACAAGAACTTTTAATTCTACTAGTCTTCCTAAAAGCTGCTTATTCACAAGATCCTTCTTCATCCATGAGGCTACTTGTGGGGTTAAGAAAGCTGAAATATTACAGTTTTATAGACAACTTGCTTTGAAGATACTAGAACTGCAATCTGATTTCAGAACTTTGCTTTCCTGCCAAAAACTCCACCTTCGTCCTCTCCTCTAAAATTCAGACTTGCTTCAGAGCTGACAGTTATATTTTTATAGACCTTTCTGTATCCTGTTTTGGATCAGGGATTCACAGCACTTTTTTGCCAAATATAGGTCTGCTGCCTACACAGCAACAAAACATTTGGAAATGTGATATAAGAGTCGTTATAGGAAGGTGCTTAAAAAGACTATGAAATTATGACATAAAAATATTGCCAACAAAATGCCTGGATTAATCAGCCCACAATGAAGGTAAATTGTTCATCTATTAGCTTTTATTTCCATTTAAAGATAGCGTAAGTATAACGGGGGAATACTGGGCTATCAAATAAACAGCCAATCTCACAACAAACAGTAAGACAGCATCCCTGCATCTCTTATTTAGAAAAAGAAAAGCTGGAGAGTTTATGTCAGCGGTAAGCACAGGAATAAGTGCATAGCTGGTTTGTAGCATGACCTCTCTGTGGATTTTGTAATGAGCCTGAATTAAAGCAGAACCATTACCGTTGTCACAATTTTAGTTGGATTTTTGTCTAAGTGAAGTTTCTTTTCAGAAGTTGGTCCAAAAATATTTACAATTACTTCTGAAGAACAACCCAACTCCACCTTCTTGGAATTCAGACTTTCTTTCTTAATAAATTGTAGGAACAGTTTAGGACCTGACACTAAACATATTGAAAGCAATGGATAGTTTGCATCTAATATCAAAACAGTATAGAAAGTATAGAAAGATCCACTTCAAAATATGTATTGGTGTTGCTTCAGTTTATCACTTCACAGGAAGTAAAATCCTCCCTTAATGCCCTACCAAATCGGAATTACAACTATTTCACACATTACATGGAAAAGCTGGACATTTACTGAAGGGAAGAAAAGATCCCTTTTTCAAAAAAGTACTCTTTTTGCATGTCATTTCTCCTGTCAGCTCAGAATATATTAGAATGTGTAAGAGCGCTAGGGAGGTCTACAGTGCCATTGAAAAGCTAGGAATAAAAGAGATCAGTGAAATGGCAGGATAATGAATATTAACATTATCTGTCTTTAATTTGGCAAGCTTAACACCTTAATTAATAATTTAAATGAAACTCTTCTTCAGTGGTATTTCTCAGGAAACATTTATTCTACACCTGCTAAAAGCTGCCACCTACACAACTTCAGCTAAATTAATACTGTGAACGGAAATATTCTCTTCTCTCATAAAGGGTTAGTAACACAGCCTGCTGTTAAGGTTGCCTGACACTTTCCTTTATAAGACTCTGCTTCCAATTGCTTACAGCTTTGTTAGACTCTCACCAGTTGCCTGCCAGGTGCTACTTCAAGATGATGTTATTGGAATGTTTCATTCAAAACAGTTCAGTCAGTTATGAAATTAAGACAGGGAAAGAACAGTCATTTCCTGCACTGGAAGTTTTACAGCAGTATTGCTCTGGGAGTTGCTTTAAATGAAGACTTAAGTTGGCAGAAAGTCTTTAAGTACTTGAGCAGATTTGCACACAAAGTTGATGGAGTCAGTCTGACATTACTGGTTATGTGCTACAGCAGTGATAGGCAACTTCTTTAAACCGTCTTAGCTTCTACAAAAGATTGCATTGTCAGACAGGAAAATGAGAAGTCTGCAATATGATGTTCTTTTCAGTGAAGGTATTTTTTGTCCCCAAAGACCAGATTCCCTGACCATTTATACTGTTTTCATTTTACAATGAGCTGCCTCTCCCCACGTGGGTGAAATGAGAGTGGTCCAGATGGAGTTACAGAGCAATAGCTCTTGAATCCACACTAGGTGTTTGGTTTTCAGATGCATTCCTTTCCTCAGGGACACCACGGGGTTCTGGCCCAACTTTTCTAGCTGACAAGCACAAACATCATTGCTAAGCAACCCAAATTTACCTCATAAATAGTTGCATATGAATGTGGTCAACAGGAAAAAATTGTGGGGTGTTTTGATGGTACATATGCATATACTGCAGCCTGCGCAGATACCCTTAATGACACTTTCATCAGCCAGCTCACACTAGCCTTTTGGCGTAGGTAACTGTGCTTCCCATGGCCAATTTGTACAAATGCATAAGTGCACAGATAGAGAAAAACCTATGGAAATGATCTTTATTTGGATACCAAGCATTCTTATGGCTATATACATCTTCCCATACTGTCTCTTAGAGGCAGCTGTATTTACAGGCCTAACCCTAGCTCTGCTCTGCTCACTTCTTAGCCTTACCAGCCCCCAAGATCCACTCTTTTTTCTCTACATGTGTCACAGGCTGTGCAAAGCTCACCCTGCAGGCAAGGC